>CAUOFW020006169.1:556865-652022 GCA_963454935.2 Ilex paraguariensis | reverse complement strand
AAAAAAACAAATAAAAACTTATAAGCTTCTCTCGAAGGATGCTGAGAGGATTGCTCCAACTTTACATGCCGTGATCCTTCAACATATCTGGTTTTGTTTTTTTTTTTTGGGACCTAACGTGACAACTTGTGGTCCTTTGATTGATTAATGGCGAGTCTCGAAATGAAGTTTATTTACCAATTTAAGGGCTAATTACACAAAGACCTCTCAACTTAAAGTCAGTTCCACATTATCTCCTTCAATAATTAAATCCCCTATCTACTTGTGAATGAAGTGGAAAACGCAGTGGAATGGGATGGTTGGGAAGGGGGAGTTGAGCAGGGTTGGGTGGGCGAGTTGTGGGTTGGGGTGTGGTGGGGGAAGAGGAGGATGGGATGGCGTGGGGTGTTGAAGCTATGGTGGGGGATGGAGCCGGTGGAGATAGAGAGAGAGAAGAGGCCGGTAGAAATTTATGGGCTTTATTTTGCCCAATGAATTTTCTTTGTTAGTCAATAATTGCACAGTTGGATAAAATTTGCATCAAAGGTAAAATTGATAATTTGACTTTTTATTTTAAAAAAATTAATTATTTCATAGCACAAGTGCTTAATTAGCACGTGCAATAAATCTATCGTAATAACAAATAAATTCTATTAGGTTTTTAGTTTATTCACAAGTTAAAAGGAATTAATTAAAACTAGTAAAACTTGAGGGGTGACATGCAACTTTTGTATAATTAGCCCTTAATTTAATGACATGTCTCAAATTAAAAAAAAAAAATATAATTGTTTATTTACACAACAATAGAATTTGGAATAGTATGGTTTAGTTTTATTATCCATTTGTATCCAATATTTTTGATTTATCATCTCCTTCGTCCTTGAAACTTTTTTATAGTTCGAGTGCAAGCATGTGCCATGATGGGCTGAGGTGAGGAAGAGGTTGCGGGTCGGTTGACCAAAAATTTGAATGATACAGGATGGCACAATCTGTTGAGTTATTGGAATAGTTGACAAGCTTTGCCTAGGACAACAATACATAGCTTAATGCATATGGAGACAAGCTTTCTTTGGTGAGTTTGGACCCTCTAAATTTGTAGCAAATTTTAGATGATAAAATTTAGTCCAAATAATTGAGGAATTAATTGCCCCAGCACATATCTCTTAGGGGTAGTACAATAATTAAATCTAATTTATGATAACTCAGAAATTTCAAGTTCGATTCCTTCACACACCTCCCGAGTTAGCTACTTTGTCTTTTTAAGGATATACCCTAATCAACTCAAGGCACGTTAGCCAACCGCTGAACTCAAGAAAATAATCGGCACAAATTTGGACACCCTGTAACAAAAATAAATAAATAAACAATTACCCAAGCACGTTTCATAAGCTTCACGGTAAACTTCAAGGCCTCATCCAACGCATGGTAGTGTATGAATTCTAATATCTCAATTCTCATCGAGCGGTTGTGTTGATCAAATTTGTCATATGTAGTACATCCCAAATCCAGAGAACCCAGCCGAATGAGACCTTCTGCCTTGAAATTACGAAGAAATAGCTTTGTAAATGGCTGAAACAGCCCTTTGTCCACACCAAAGCTCACTCCACCAGCTTTCACTTTTCATATCCATTACCACCAAAATATATCATCAACATATCTCATATATATACGAACTGGTTTAGGGCAGGGCAGACCAATCAATTTTCATCCTAAACACAACAGGAAACTCCCAATTCAGAGAAAGAAAAATGGCATACGACCATTTTCTTCCTATTATGGATATTTGACCTGAGCCAGATACAGGAAAAGTCCTGGAGAACAGCTCCCACCCTTTCGCTGCATCTGAGGGTCTGTTCCCACATTTAGCTAAAAACCCAATTTTCGAACCAAAATTGACATGTAGCACCAACAAAACTTCAAGAAATGTACACAAGCTTAAATCAAGGAATGAGATAGAGACAAATCCTTTGAAACTCTTTGGACGTTAAGAGAATTACAACATTTCTTCAAACAATCTGTCTCAAAGGCTGATCATAACTGCACTGATAACTTTGCTAACATCTTATTCACCGTATTGGTGCATAAAAAATCTGGACATCACATGAGATGCTTAAGCCATCAAAAATCTGCAACAAAAACCTTAGCCGTCTAAATTGAGATGCTTGAGCCAAAAAAATCTGAAATGTACCTAGTGTGAAAGGCTTTCACTATCAACTTGATGTTGCTGGACATCACATGAAAATAAAAAAAGTTCCAGATTTATAATGGTGAAGAAAAGCTAAACTGCACCCCAGTCTTCCCACGATCATGCTCATGTTGTTTCAGTATGTAGCAATAATTAACCTGATATTGAAAACAAACCATCAGAGAGGTTCAAAGAGGTGTGTCTCATTTTTTTTATTTATGGGGTGGGGTGGGGTGACACATGAAAATCACGAAAAAATATCCCTTTTAAGGAACTTAGTCAAATGCAGTAGCCAAGAAGGGGCATATATTTCATCACATTAGTATCATATTTCACCCAACTAGGAACTTCACTTGCAACATATTGACCCTTTCCAAGAAAAGTGAGCTATGAATCATCTAAACAGTATATTACAGAATATTGCACAAAACAATCATACCATAAATTTTGCTAACACAAATTGTTTGCAAGTAACATCAAGATAGACTAGCTTCTAATTGAACATTCCATTTTTTTTAACCTTTGTCCTTTTGTTTTGTAATCACTGACCTAAGTAAAATTTCTGCTAGATTCTAATAATTCTTAAAGTTTCAGTTTGACAGATGCTACATATTTTCAGTCAAAACCGACACACATATCTTAACCATTTCAGAATTTGAAGCTGTAGCATAATCATTGTAACCAGCTAATTCCCTTTTTTAAAGAACAGACAACTAAATACTTTATCCAAATAAATCCTTCCATAAAGTCACTTCCAAGCATAGCCTAAGGTAATTAGCATCAGTATTACAACCAGAAAATTCCAGGGAAGGCTAGAAAAAGGCGAGAAGATGTCCTGAACGGCACGTATGTGTACAGTCAACAATTCCATTTTTTCTTTCAAATCCTACCATCCAAATCCAAACTAAAGCAGTCATCCAAAAGGACTTCGATATAAAGATCTTAGGATAGAGAACTAACCTCCATGCGGAATAGTTTGGTGGGTACAATGATCCCAAATCCAGCAGAAGTTCGAAACGAATCCAGGAATTTCTGGAAAGAGACATTTCGGAATGCATTCTCTGTCAACTTGGTAAGGTTCCCAGCAC
Organism: Ilex paraguariensis; assembly: GCA_963454935.2. Classification (NCBI taxonomy): domain Eukaryota; kingdom Viridiplantae; phylum Streptophyta; class Magnoliopsida; order Aquifoliales; family Aquifoliaceae; genus Ilex; species Ilex paraguariensis. Next base: position 648,770 of record CAUOFW020006169.1, on the reverse strand, counting down.
ATGCAAAAGCATGCCCGTGAATGCCAGCTTCTCTGAATACCCTCAATGGGAGGTCAAAAGAAAGGTCTGCAAAGGCAGTAACAGCAAGGTCTCCTCCAAGAAAATCCCTTCCAGAACTGTCAGAATTTTCATTATTTGAGTCTAATCTAACTTCCCTTCGAGGCTCAGTAGGGCCCAGTCCCCTTGTCTTAAAACCCAACACCGATGTTGGTCCTCCCAAGGTGCAGACTGGAGAAGAATTACCACCCAAGAAAAATCTCTCAGCTATGGATGAGGATTTGTTCAAAAATCCACTTCCCCATGGAAAAAGAACACCACCAGAGACCCCAACATTCAGTGCAGAATTATAAAAACCCAAGGGGAGAGCATAACGAAGATCCACCTCCTGTTGCCAGAATTCAGAGCATATGTTCTTTCTTCAGTAAGTTGATCCAGAGTAAATATTGCCCAAAAAAACGAAAAAGAGAAGAACAGCAGGTACATGGAAGGAGAGCAGAAATGTCATAAAGTAACGTTAAACATCATCTTAGCAGAGCATGCAACATTGAATAAGATCCTTTCATTTTTATTTGTTTTTCTTTTTATTTGGAGGAGGCAGGTGTTCCTCAGGTTCAACTCCTATCAATGGCCAGGAGTCCCAAAGACTAAAAATAGTTTCACACAGAGCAATATCATCAACAAGACCAAGAACCAAGATAAATACAACTGACTTACCAATATGTATACAAAGAAAGAACGTTTGACTTAGACAAAGCATATGAGACAAATCACAGATTTTGCAACAGGAACATTAAATCACCAAGTAATAGATCTTAAGAATCAATAGTACAGAGCTGAGATAACCATGGCCATAGTCAGAGAGAACACAATTTATATAAGCAATTTTTTTAGAATAGGAAGTCTATCCAGAATTATTTCTCATGACAAACAACAATGCCATAACACATTCCTGTTTCAACCTTAGAACAAATAAGTTGATGAAACCAAAATGAAGCTGGAGAAAAACAAACAGCTTGGAAGAACATAATTCAAGTAGTACAGAAGAAAACCAAAGAACAGGCACTGAAGTGAACTAAACCTGGCGGAAAAAACGTAAGCTCCGATAATCAGGAAAAAGACCACCAATTTGAGAAGTGGAAACAAAAGCATATCCTCGAGTTGGTCTTAGAGGATTATTTCGCTCGTCAATCTTAAAGGTGTACTTCAAAGATGAGAGCAGGCCATGTCCATGCTGCTTCCTTACTGATCTTGATGCCATTTGTGAGGGATCTGCCAAGGTACGCCAAGATAGATTGTATGCCAAATCATGGTTCTTGGATAATATCGTGCCCAGAGACAGTCCCAGTGATTGTTCTTTGTAAGAAGAAAACTTCAGCCAATCTTGAGAAAGCAGATACACTCGAGCCGTCAAAGGAGTAACCAATCCTTTAAATCTGGGTAAAGACACACCAACACTAACCTCTGATGTTTGATCCCAGCCGTAAGCCAAAGAACCATCCCAGATATCCCCATATCCAAACAAGTTTTTCAGCTTGAGCGATCCTTCAAGTGACCAAGATCTAGCCTACAGAAGCAATATACAATCTCAAAAGCAATATGAAAGGGAAAGTGCTTATATATCCATACACAATTACACATTGCCAATGGGAATCAAAAGCACATTTGAACAGAACAGCAACTTGAAGTGCCTGAAAGTGAAGCCAATGTATAAATTAGGTTCCATATTTTATTTACTTGTTATGATGGCTGGCAATAACAATTGAATCCCTAATTCCACCTATCCCTTTCAATAAATGCCAACACTCTAATACCACTATGGTACAACAGACTTAGTGGATCACATAAACTGATTTTAGCTTATTTCCAGGACTCTCCAGATATACAAGCATAAGAAGCAAATTTCATATTGCAAATGAGAATCAAAGAGCATTTTCGACTTACACATCGACTTGGGCAGCCTGGAAATGAAGCCAATACACACATTAGGATCCTTTATTTTATTGAGTTGTTATGATGGCTGGCGATAGTAATTGAATCCCTAACCCCGCACCTCCCTTCTAATGACTGACAATACTCTACACTATGCTACAAACAGAGTTGGTGGATTCCATAAATTGATTTTAGCTTATTTCTGGGACTATCCAAATAAACAAGCATAAGAAGAACATGTGTGTGTACTTATTTTTGACTGTACGGAGTGTCGCAAGCACTGGAGTGTGCAGTTCAGTACAAAGAAGGTATCAAGTTGGCACCTAGGTGGTTGAGCTTCAATAAACAAAGGTTTACAAATTCTTGCAATTTCTTTTCAGATATGGAAATTACGGAAATGCAACAAAAGGATTTCTTTACATCCATGAATTTCAATCTTCAAACAGATCACTAACATACTCAAAAAACACAAAACAGGTAATACACATAAAAGTTTCAAATTGTGGCTTTGCATTACGGCCACAGTTTTGTAGGATTCTAAAATATCATCTCATTTACAGTATACTACAAAACTAATAAAAGATTAAATCACAAATAAAATCCAGGGGAAAGCTAATCTAAAAGGCCAAGGATAAGAAAACCTCCACTCTCAACAAGGTGAAAAGAATCCATAGGATCATCAAAACACAAATGGACGAGCCCCCAACCCCAGCACCTTCTTTCTCTTTCTCTATTTTTTTTATTGGGAATGATGGAGAGGGTAAAAGGTGAATTCACAAGGTACTTGTTTTTATAGTAGACTTCACAAGGCAGTTAAATGATGCAGTAACTTCGTGATAAAATATAATTAAGTCCATTGCAAAGTGATCTCTGCTCATGTTAAAAAATATAGCATCGTACTATTCCTATAATATCCAAGAACAACTATTATCTTGTGACCATACTCATCACAAGCTAATCACAATGTAACTGGCATTAGGTTACTGCCTCTGTTTTACCATCATATTATACCAACAATGCAATCACTTCTTCAGAAAAGTAGCAAAACTGCACGAGCAATATCTATCACATGTCAGAGCCTTGATTTTGTGCATAGCAAATTTAATAGAAGATTGGGACTCAAGGCATAATCTAACTTCGTTCGGTTCATCCTTGATTCGGCATGCTGATATTTATAAATGTATGAAGTCTATGATGTTTCTAAGTACTGCAACATGAGGACCCTTCGTCTTCGTCACCACTTTCAGGTATCGACTTCTAATTTAACCAGAGTTTCCTAATTTTGACCATCCTCAACTTTATATACATGAAAAGCCTAGTTTAGCCACCCAGAACTTTTTGACTTTGGCAACCTTAACTTAGTACCCCGATGTCACAATCGTATGGGTGATACATGATTTTAATGTGGAATTTTATGCTCCACACACATATATATGTATGTATCACAGAAAGAGGAAACATAGTACTAGGATAGGACTGCCAATACCCAACTTTGTCATAGAGCACCATAACAGAAAAATAGGAAATCTAAAAATATTGGTCACCCCACTATGAATATGTAGGTTCATAGAGATGAATTGAATATCATCATCAAGATGGATATCAAACCTAAAAATTAATGTCACTACACACGACTGCAACTCACCAAGCCAACCCAACAAAATTTGAACAGAACAAGCCACCTTTTTCTTTAAAATGGAACTTAAAAGATACATTTCTTCAGATCTCATACTTCAGATTTTCAACCATCACCACTTCCATGTGCAAAATTTACACCCAATACATCAACCAACTTCCACAAAATATTTCAGTAAGTAAAGGTCCCTAATGTAGATATTTGTGCCAAATACTTTGGCCATTAAAGGATTATTATTTTCCAACTTAACATTGTTCATATAAAACTCTAGGATAGGGAAGGTAGAGTAATCTATAAAATCAAAGTGATTGATCCCAATTCCTTACTTGGTGCACACAAGTCGGCCACACCACCAATTATCTAAGATAAGAATTTAAAATTGCCAATTATGCTAAAAATTCGTTCACAATAGTGGTGTCCATTCCCAGAATTCATTGATAGAACTTATTGCATTGAAAGATGATAACGTACATGATTCTAAAGTTCTGAACCAGTCTATAAATTGTAGTATTATCAACTTTTTTAACATTGACTCTAAAATGCAGTGTTCTGATGATCTCCTACAATTCCAAACCCCTAATTGTCATACCAACAACCTTATTGCGTCCAACCCTCTTTCAAACAACTTCAACCAAACTTACACAACCAAATTCTCATAAAACACAAGAATCATCACTGAAACAACCATCCTTAGTCCAACCGCACAATAAAAACACAAAAAATCATCAATTAAATCATCCAAAGAGAATGAGTTTCTACTTCAACCCGATACACAGAAAAATTCAAAACGATAACTATCCATGAATTGATAAATACACACACACACATAGATATTGAATTATTACCTCAGGCTTAGTGAACATTCCAATCTCACCAGTAAGAGGGTTTTTACTCTCCACAACCTCCACAATCACGTTAGCAGTCCCAGGCAATTCCGACGGCCCCGCATCAATCGTAATATTAACCGAATCAAAAATCTCAAGCCGTTGAAGCCTCGCATTCGCAATACTCGCAGCCTGAAGTAACTCTTGTACTGTACTAGCACTCTTAAGCGCTTCCACTTCGGCTTCGATCAATGAGTCCTTAGTCTTCGTATTGCCTTTGATTATAACGTCGTGGACTCTGAGAGGGACTCGCTCTGTTGAGATTCGGCGGAACAGGTTCTCCATTTTCGATCGGTCAGAGCGCATTCGAGACTCTTCGGTCTCTGCTTCTTCTTCTTCCTCATGCTCTTCCTCGCCTTCTTCCTCGTCGTCTCCATTCGAGGGTTCTTCGTCTTCGACTACTGGGATGTCTGTGAGCGGCTTCTCTGTTTTCTCCATTGTCCGTTCTTCGTCTGAGAGAGTCATTGATATATAGTATCTCTATACAGAGAGAGAGACGGTGGGGCGGTGTGATTCAGTACTACGGATAGGTATCATAAACAATGGAGTAAACTACACTCCTTCTTTGTGCGATTAAACACTTTTATTTTATTCTATTTTAATGAGAAAATTACACTCAACATCTTAAAATTTATTATTTAATTACTCAAATCTTTAATATTTAAAATATTATATATAAACCCCTAAAATTTATACCCTTAAACACTTGCCAACAATCTATCCGATAAAAAATTACATTCAAATATCCTAACGGACATTGACGACAAATCTAAGTGTTACGTGCTTAAAAAACTTATACGATATGTGTATCACATTTTAAATATCAAGGGATTTTATTTAAGAGTGTAACTCGGGTGGGTTGGACGGGTTAGACAGTCAACCCTAACTCAACTCCAGGTATATAATCTTCAACACTAATCCTAACCCTAACCCTAACCCTAATTGTACCTCGGGTTGAGAAATTCAATATAAGCACTGCCCGAGTTTAATTCAGACAGGCTCGAGCTGAATTCAAGTTAATGATTTTCAAACAGATTTAGGGTTACTTTACGTCAATTCGGGTTGAGTTCGGGTAAACCTCAAAATATGTTTGTTGTTCTAAACCTAGTACATATATTACATAATATTTACCTAAATTAACAACCAATAATTTTAACCAAGTTTTTAACTGTGCTAATGCTAGAACAAAAATGAAAATTATATATAATTTTTTTTTTAATGTGTCAGGTTTGGATTGAACCCATGAACCCGAGACTTTAATCCTAGCCCAACCCAAATTGAATTTGGATTGGAGTTTTTTGGCCCAAGTCCAACTCAAGTATTAAAAATTCTTACTCAAGTCCTAATTTTTTTGAATTGGGCTCGGGTTGAAATTAGGTTGCTCAACCCAAGTTGTACCCCTAGTTTTATTGATTAAGTGACAAACTTCATGAGATTTAAATATAATTCTTCTTTTTTTTTAATCAATTAAAATATTAAACTCTCTAATTGTGTCCATTGAGCTTTTTTATCTGCCACCATTAAAGTGTGTTATTCGCATGACTATACGACACAAAAAAGATAGAAAAGCTCAATTAATAGATAAAAAAAATTTTAATGGTTTAATTAATATAAAAGTTATAGTTTAAAAGTTATATGTATAATTTAATCCAACCATTTATATCACTGTCACTTTCCATTAAAAATAATTAATTGATAAAACTAGAAAGCCCACGAGGAATTGATATAAAAAAAAATTAAGAACTTAATTGATGCAAGAATTATAGTTTAAAAGTTATATGTATAGTTTACTCAAACAATTATAAATAACCACATAGCTCTTACACAAAAGTAAGTGTCGGGTGTAATCATTATACCATATATGTGAGTAAATATCGAGTATAATTATTATATCATGTCAGTATTATTGACATACAACCATCCAATAAAAAAAAATTAGTAAAATCGAGCCCACTTTATCATAGAAATGATTATGTATGACATGATTGATAATTAAGAGTTTGGGTGTTACGCATTTATTAATTTGTTTATTTATTAGTGGATAATTACGCCACCTGACATTGGTTGAATAGTGTAACTATAATGGTTGCATTAAATATTTTTTCCATAAGTATGTTCCTTTTTTGTATTTTTTTTCTTTTTTATTATAATTATTATTTACTTTTACTTATTTTAAATTAAATTTTGTTAACACACGTAAGAATATCTGAATATATAGCAAGGAAGCTTAAATCTATTCTTTTCATCCGACTTATCTTCATAACCATTAAATCTTTGGATTTAATTTAGATACATTACATTGTGATTTTATCAAATTTGTCACAATCTATAATATAAAAAAGGGTAAACTTTAATAAATTTATCCGACGATATCAAATAGATTAATCCAATAGCCATTAACATCTTTCTCTCAAAACTATTCACATTGCATCAGGTTTACTCATAGTCAATTGATAAATAACGTTTGTTATTTTCCCTTCTCTCACTTTAAGTTAAAAATTTTTAAAAATTAATTATGTCATCCCATCATTTTTATTAATCATTCCCAAATTAATTAACATAAAAATAATTATAAAATTAATAGATAATTTTTCAACAATGTTCGAATGAGAGTGACGCAAGGGTGAAAGTGAAAATAAATTACAAAAACTATGCATGGGACAGAGCCACATCTAGTAAAAATTTTAAATATTTCTCACTTTGATGTCCATCTTATTTTCCCACCTTTTTAATTCATATCCGATTCTCTAAAACAAAAGAAAAAACAGTAATTTCACCCTCTCCCCCTCCCCCCCCCTCCTTCTCCCCCTTATTTTCCCATTTTTTAATTGAGTTAATTACAAATTGCATCGAATCTCAATTTTTACTCTCAAAAATTAAAATTTTAATTTATACCTTCAAAGATAAAAATTTATGACACTTAATTATTAAGACCCCTCACATTTAAAATATTACTCCTATATATTCTGACTTGTGTGCACGTATAACACATAACATTTTGTCGTTGATATCAATATAATAAATTAGCTAATCGTTGATATCAATATAATAAATTAGCTAATTTGGATTGTCTCGAGCTTTTCGCAATTTATATCGATTCAGTATTATTAATCCGACGATCCCAATTAATCTACATTCCTATAGCACTCTAGTACATTTTTTTTATCTCTCCTCATATATATAAATATAATAAAAACATAATATATCTAATATCTATTAAAACTCTAATAATAAGGATTATATCTTATAAAATATAAATTCATTAGCATATGTCGTCCTATATATCTATCAATCTATGTGTTTATATCTATACCGATATCTATATCTATATATCTATACAATAAAGTAGTTAACTTAGTTTGTATTGAACTTTTCATGCTCAGATCGATTCAGTATTATTGATCCGACGATCTTAATTAATTTACATTCATACAAGATTTTACTACATTCCTTATATCTCTCTTCATCCCCATTGAAACCATTTGAGAGATTGGTTGGGATAGTTATATATATATATATATATATTAAAACTCTAATAAAAAAATTATCTCTAAAGGATCAGTAACATATGACGTCTTATATATAAGTAGTTCAAATGCGTAGTTTAAAATTGACAAAATAATAATACAACAACAAGGATTATCGCTAACAAAATATAAGTTTATTAACATATGTCATCCTATGTATATAATCTATAATATAAAATAAGATATGCTGAAATAAGTCTATCTGACAGTCTCAAATAGACTCATCTGACGAACACTAATATCACTCAGAACCATTCACATTAATTCTCCTCCTCTAAATCCATAACTTCTCAATATGTTGTGTGTGTGATGGGTATATATATATTGGTGTTTGTATATTTTTTTCTATTGAATACGTTCGGTGAGCTAGTGGCATATCGATAATATGAATATGTCTCGCCTCGAAGATTAAGGAAGAAGAATCCAATCCCTAAAACAATTCCGGTAATAAGAGCTACCGGCATTACCGCTGTGGGAGGGGCGGAAGAACTCCTTTTCCGAATAGCATTCTATTAGGAGTCCCGCCCGCCGCCGAAGCAAGAGGAAATCCGCTTTGAAGGCAGTTCTTTTAACGGGAACAACTACTTCTAATACAATACCAGCAGGTGCCACATTTGCTTATGAAACAATCGCTTATTTCCCAGTAACCATGAGTTCATAGTTGTCAACGGGAAATATCGTTTATTCAACAATTATTCCTATAGTAATAGAATAGTTCTATTTCTTTTTTGCACTCACTTCGAGAAAGAGAGCTGAAAAAGCAATCACCGCTTCTGAAAGAGGACTTGGGAGCAGGGCCTCTACGCCTTTTGCCTGCATTAGGACTTTTCCTGGTTCTATCTATTAATACGGAATTTCCTGGTATGAGCTCAATCAGCCTTAGACAAGCTTTGTCTCGTCCCTTCCCCAGGAGATATCTGTGACTTGCTTCCCCTCGCCCTAATGAGTGATTTTCCCCCCCTCGGGGCAAAGGGTAAGAACTCGCTTTCGCTAGGCACCAAGGCTTCTTTGATTTCTAAATCAAGAGAAGGTTCCAGAACTCGGGCTAATTCCATTCCAGTCTTCTTAGCAGGGAAAGAAATGGATTGCTTTGGATGGTTCCTGCTTAAAGTTAGGACTATGCTCTAAGCCCTTCCTTCCTTCAACGGTAACTGCAGCTAAGACTGCTTCTTCCTTGTTCACATTCGACCATGAGTTCAGAGTTGACAAGAGGGAGGGCGTACTTTTATTATGATTGATAGGCGGACTTCACTCCCTTTGAGCTAACAGCCAAGAAGAGTTCACATTCAACTTCCTTACCTTAAAACAAAACCATGAGCAGAGTGCCGCCGGAGTTTCTTCTTATTTCATCATTCCCATAGATTGCTAGTAGTTTAGTTCCATTCGTTCGCTTTAGAAAGGGTGGTTACCCCTGGTCTTTCTCACCTTGGGCTTGAGCCAGTAAAAATGGCTTAATCAAGAGAGAGAGAACCCCTTTGATTTTCTTTTCTTTGATTTTCTTTTCTTTGATAAGGCTAAGGCTAAGAAAAAGGAAATTGGTCCACCATTTATTTGATTAGTATAGTGGTATACTGTTAACTGACTGGTCGTAGGTTCGAATCCTACTTGGGGAGATCCATGGTTTGACCGGGCCTGTCCTTCTCCCTAGAATCATTCTCAGGATTGTTCAGCTTTCTAGCGGAATCGTCAAACAAAGAGAAGGATGTACTGACTCCCGTCCCAGTAGTCCGGAAAAAGATGGAAGTTTCTTGTCTCTGTTCAAAAAGCAACATTTCAGCCAGAAGTGTCGGTTGTTGTTAGTTAATGGACTTTCAATCGGAAGGAATTCATTTTTCTTTCCTTTCGTTAGGCCTGCCGAAGCGTTCGAAAAGACTTCAATGGCTAATTATCAGTATGAATCACTGCTTATCTCCCGAGCTTTCAAGTAGCGTTTTCACCCACTTATTCCCTTACTGAATTGGGCTGTACAGGGCCTTATCATACGTGGAAGAATTGAGGACTGCCCCGGAAAACCACCCCAAAGCCAAGTCACTATGGTAACATACAGGTTGCTTTCCCTGCAACAACGCTGCTCCCACAGCCCCGAAGGAAGCAAGACTTACTGTACTGGCTCAAGATCCTCCGATTGCTTGAAAGATAACTGGAAGGGATCTGGTAGAATCCGCATGACAAAGATGATTCTCTAACTCATCTGCGGACCCTTCTTTAGCATTACCCCACACCATTTCCTCATTCTGATGAGTGCACTTCCGTAGAGGAGTTGCAATTGCAGGAGAATTCGAAATGTTCAGGTGGCACCACCAAAACTCCAACGTTCTTTCCTTACTCATTCCTCTGTAGGGCTTGGGTCTTGGCCACTTCATGATGGCCTCCACTCCGGATCTTAGTTGTCCTCCTCAACCAACATACCCTGGATATACTAAGGACTGGCGAATTCACACTTCTTCAAGTTCAGCCTCGTGCTTCAAGGCAGGCATCCGAAACAGATCTGGGACTTTGCACATGCTCTTCCCATGTCCCACTGAAAACCGGGATGTCGAGGATACCAATACAGAGTGATCAAAGTATGGCCGCCAGACATAACTCATCAGCCTCATGGATGGACACGATCCCTTACCCAACAAGCTTCAAAGTGCTATAAGTCGCGCGTTAGCCTATCTTGCTTGAGAAGGAAGAGATATAAAGGTTGGACAGCCGAGGTACCTTACTTCCCAACAAAAGGAGATGTCTAAATGTCATTAGATACGGAATTTGAAGATAGAAAGGATGGATCGATGGGGGGACCGAACCTTAAGCCGAGTAGAACGGAATAGTCGGAATAGAGAGAATAAGCTACTACGGATTGCACGCTTCTTTCAGGAGACAACTGAGGCAAGTAGCTAGTTGACTGTAGGTTTAGAGCACGCTAGGCTGTCTTCTCTTTGTAGTTGGGAGAGCTGGATGGCACAAGGGGTCTTTCTTTAGGAATTCTTAACTTGACTTTCTAGGGCTCCATCTCCATAAGTTCTTGCCGAGGACTCGTCAGAACAGCCCTTCCCTTCCTTCCTGTGCTGGTAGTTTTCTAAGGCCAGTGAAAGCAGTCTTCTATAGGTAGTTACTACTTATCCTATGCTTATCTGCTTGTAGCTCTTAGTTGTAATTCATTTGATTTGAATCCTTACTACACGAAGGAGTAATCTAAGAGCAAGAGGGCTAACTACCTACTATCTATCCTGGTCTCCTATAAAGGCTTTGTTCCGTTAGGTCTTCTTGCCATATCGAAAAAGAGAGGGAGAAGGAACTAGCATAGAGGAGTTGGATCCAGGCTAAGAACTAAGGCTTTATTTTTAATGAAGATTATTGAATATGTTTGGTTTATTTTAAACTTTGATTTATTTTTTATTTTTATAAAATTGTCAATCTAAAAATAACTTTCTTATATTTTTTTTATTAATTTTTTTATTCCTGTTTAAACATATATTTAGATTATCCAAACAGATTTTATTATTTTCTATACTTTAAAATTGTTTTTGAAATTATCTAACTAAACAAGTTTTTTACCTCAAAAAATATCAAAATCACTTTCTTAAAACTCTTCTCAAAAACTATTTTCGGATACTATTTTTTGAAACGCAAACCAAACAGGCCCTATAGTTTTCTAAAACTCATCTCATCTCAAAAGTAATCTTTAAATATTTTGTGTTTTTTATGTCACACAATGGGTTTGATTTTATAATTCCAAAAACAGTTATATAGAATAGAAAATATTAAAATTTATTTGAATAGTTATCCAAAAAATAATAAAAACCAAATTGTGGTGGACGTGGTGGTGATGAGAGTGTGGTGGTGGTGGTGGTGGTGTACGTCGTGATGGTGGAAGTAGTGGTGAGAATGTGGTGGCGTGTTTTCTAAATTTTTAAAAGGTTATTTCAAAAAATACACAAAATAGTTCTAAATTGTTCTCTAGATCTATTCAATTTTTGTTCTCAATTTTAAAAAAAATAAAAATAAAAAACAACTCCAGAAACTTTTTCTAAGATGCAAACTAAACGAGGTCTATGTTTTTCAAAAATCCCAACTTAGCAGTGCATGTTATTTTTATTAATTTTGAACAAATGGAATAAATTAACTCAGCTAGCATCAAATAACTAACTGGCTTTGGTATGTTGAAGGTCTTTTTTTGGACTTTGTCTGAATACTACCATAATAAAGATTTACAGCTTATTTAACATTATTGTTCCTTTAATGTATCTTGATTTTCTTTGCAGTTAAGGGACATTTACTGGAATTATGTTGCAGATTGATATATTTTGTTTGAGTGGATGGAATTTGTGTATGATCTGAAATTAGTTCTAAGAACCATGGAGGCAAATCGAATTGGGGTGAAGGAATCAATGTTTTACCTGACCTATGCTCTTTACTACGAGAAGATGAAGAAGTTTGACGAGGCTGAGAAGAGGTACCATTTGGGGGCACAGAAGTAAACAATCTACANATCGGGATGTCGAGGATACCAATACAGAGTGATCAAAGTATGGCCACCAGACATAACTCATCAGCCTCATGGATGGACATGATCCCTTACCCAACAAGCTTCAAAGTGCTATAAGTCGCGCGTTAGCCTATCTTGCTTGAGAAGGAAGAGATATAAAGGTTGGACAGCCGAGGTACCTTACTTCCCAACAAAAGGAGATGTCTAAATGTCATTAGATACGGAATTTGAAGATAGAAAGGATGGATCGATGGGGGGACCGAACCTTAAGCCGAGTAGAACGGAATAGTCGGAATAGAGAGAATAAGCTACTACGGATTGCACGCTTCTTTCAGGAGACAACTGAGGCAAGTAGCTAGTTGACTGTAGGTTTAGAGCACGCTAGGCTGTCTTCTCTTTGTAGTTGGGAGAGCTGGATGGCACAAGGGGTCTTTCTTTAGGAATTCTTAACTTGACTTTCTAGGGCTCCATCTCCATAAGTTCTTGCCGAGGACTCGTCAGAACAGCCCTTCCCTTCCTTCCTGTGCTGGTAGTTTTCTAAGGCCAGTGAAAGCAGTCTTCTATAGGTAGTTACTACTTATCCTATGCTTATCTGCTTGTAGCTCTTAGTTGTAATTCATTTGATTTGAATCCTTACTACACGAAGGAGTAATCTAAGAGCAAGAGGGCTAACTACCTACTATCTATCCTGGTCTCCTATAAAGGCTTTGTTCCGTTAGGTCTTCTTGCCATATCGAAAAAGAGAGGGAGAAGGAACTAGCATAGAGGAGTTGGATCCAGGCTAAGAACTAAGGCTAGTTTTATGCTTAACACATTCAAATCGTATAACTACCACTCATAAGGACAGTGAGGTTTTGATCCCTATTATTAGCTTTTAGTGATCCAGTAGCTGGAAAGCTAGCAGCAGTCTCAACTAGAGCAGTTAGAACTCTTAGCCAAGCATGCGTCCCAACGAATACCAACAAGTGGAGTTAACGCTATATCTCATCCTTTCCTTAGTAGGGTTTATCCCTAAACAAAATACCGATTCAAGCCCCTTTACTAGGTTGGGCGAGTCTCACGATTCTCGATTTCTAAATATCTTAATTAAGAGATGAGAGAACCTGGTCGTGTGGTGCTGAACTTCTAGAGCTCTTTTTCGAATAAGAAANGCAAACCAAACAGGCCCTATAGTTTTCTAAAACTCATCTCATCTCAAAAGTAATCTTTAAATATTTTGTGTTTTTTATGTCACACAATGGGTTTGATTTTATAATTCCAAAAACAGTTATATAGAATAGAAAATATTAAAATTTATTTGAATAGTTATCCAAAAAATAATAAAAACCAAATTGTGGTGGACGTGGTGGTGATGAGAGTGTGGTGGTGGTGGTGGTGGTGTACGTCGTGATGGTGGAAGTAGTGGTGAGAATGTGGTGGCGTGTTTTCTAAATTTTTAAAAGGTTATTTCAAAAAATACACAAAATAGTTCTAAATTGTTCTCTAGATCTATTCAATTTTTGTTCTCAATTTTAAAAAAAATAAAAATAAAAAACAACTCCAGAAACTTTTTCTAAGATGCAAACTAAACGAGGTCTATGTTTTTCAAAAATCCCAACTTAGCAGTGCATGTTATTTTTATTAATTTTGAACAAATGGAATAAATTAACTCAGCTAGCATCAAATAACTAACTGGCTTTGGTATGTTGAAGGTCTTTTTTTGGACTTTGTCTGAATACTACCATAATAAAGATTTACAGCTTATTTAACATTATTGTTCCTTTAATGTATCTTGATTTTCTTTGCAGTTAAGGGACATTTACTGGAATTATGTTGCAGATTGATATATTTTGTTTGAGTGGATGGAATTTGTGTATGATCTGAAATTAGTTCTAAGAACCATGGAGGCAAATCGAATTGGGGTGAAGGAATCAATGTTTTACCTGACCTATGCTCTTTACTACGAGAAGATGAAGAAGTTTGACGAGGCTGAGAAGAGGTACCATTTGGGGGCACAGAAGTAAACAATCTACATAGTTACAGAATTTAGCAGGGGCCTTTGGATTTGATGGGAAAATGGAATTGTTATATCTTACTTTTGATTGCATTTGAAGAAACATGTTATTTGTTTTGAAATGATTCAGTTCAATGATAAATTCATATCCTAGTGCCACAAGAGGTTTAATAACAGCAACCTTACCCCATGGCAGTTAACTATACCAGGTAAATCAGCACATGATTGCTGATATTTCTATTAGTTTTGTGTCTGCACCTTCTTGAAGTCAGTTCTTTTCAGCTAGTAGCATGTTTTTAGTATATAAATATGTTGTGAGTCGGGGCAAGAAAACATTCCTGCTCTCATTTTGTAGAGGATGTGATGAACCAAACACCTTAACTTATTTTGAAAGTTTCATTTATCTCCCACCTTTGTATGTAATGAATCATGCCCCAAGGTGAAAGTTTCATTTATCTCCCAAGTTTTATTTATAGGTTGTTGATACTGCCATTGTTGGAAATTCAGATGCAGAAGATGCATGCCATCATGGTCTGGTGGAGCCTACAATCAACATGAAATAGACCATGAATGCCATAAATTGCATGTTTCAAGAGCCTTTGGAGCCAGCAGTTTTTGGCAGGAGATTATGTAAAGCCAGTCCAAACCAGATCAGAGCTTGAACAATGGATTTGAGGTGTTCAGTGATGATAACTTAGGAGATGGGGTCGGATCATCAAACCAAATATTGGATAGCAGTTTTGCACAGCCAAAAGGCAACAGATCTGCAAATTGTCAGCTTCTTCAAGAACCACTTTAAACATATATTGATGATGAAAAAAGCAATCACATTGAAGGAAGAATCCCTATGACAGAGCAAAATAAGGTTCAAAATTTGACAGAAGGTGCTTCAATTTCTGGTGGGCATGTGGATGCTTTCGTGTTTCCAAGTCCAAATGATCTTCCATCAGAATGTTCCAAATATCTAGATGTTGAGAGGTCATCCCAAGGAAAACTTAGAGAGGATACAATTGTTTGTCGTTTTGTAGGGTCCACTATTTCAGATGATCCAGACAGAAGTGGAAAATGTTCACCACCATGGCCTCGTATGCCCCACAATTAACTTGAAGGAGGCTATGGAGGATATAAATAGCATGTTTGGGAAGCCAAATAAAATTTACAAGGAAAACCAGACAGAAGAAGCAGGACAAAGCATCAAATAGGAAGAAATATGGTAGTGTTCTTGATACTTTCTGACTATGACTTGGATTATCAGCAAGGAAATTCCAGCCAAGTTCATCTGCCAAAAATGAAAGTGATTTGTTTGAGCAGATGGTGTGTACGGAAGAGGCGATGGATGAAAAAAACAAGTTGTTTAGAATGCCATTGGACTTCTGACTGCATGGTTAATGCTATTTGCATTTGATTATTTAGGACTTGGTCTTTCATTGTTTCTGTTATTGATCCGATCTACATATTGCAACAAAGTACAACCATTAATGAAACATCACTGATTTGAGATTCTTATCCAAATGTATAGGGTATAACATCACAAAACAAAAGTAGGGCATAGAAATAAAACAAGAACAAACTCAATAAATAATGAAAGGTGAACTATATGTAGAGTACATAGATGATTTAATTTATTCAAGAAATAGAACAAAATCACAAATTAGACATTTGAGAACTGTTAAATATAACATTAAATCAAGAAGAAAAGGGCAGAAACTTGAAAAAAAAAAAAAAAAAGATCACAATGAATCAACAAGTGAAGTCAATTTATGGTAGAGTGCTTGGAGCGCAATGTGATGGACGGAAAGCTAAGGGTCCTGCTGCAAAAACCACAACCTCATAATTATTTCCTTGTAAGCTCTTATTTTCATAACGGAGAGGGGAGCCATTGAGTCCATAATTAACATTGGACAAAAGGTTGCAGGTTTTAAGAGGGGATGAAACAAGATTCACATGGCACGAGTGGAGCGGATGATCCAATAAGTAATGGCTCATCTTGAAGCCTTCAAGCTGGGCATAGAAGTACCCATGTGCATCTGTTTCGAATGCCTTATAGTAGCTGACTCGATTTTTGTGGTCTTTGCAGATAACACTTATTTTAGAAGCCGGGACTGGCTCAGCTCCTGCCAGAGACCATGTTCCAAAGTGCTCACATTTTTGGCAGTAGACCATGCCTTCCACCACTACAACTACACGCTTCTCCACAGTTTTGGTTGGGAGTTCTTCGGAGGCGGTTATGGAGGGGAAGGCCATTGAGAGCAGGAGCAAGGAGATGACAATGGTGAGTTTACTCATTGCCATTTTTCTTGGACAGGTGATTAAATCTTTAGAGACTTGAGAAAGTTTTTGTTATGTGGGATGTGAGAGCACTGGACTGGAGTGGTATATATAGTTTTCTGAAATGATAGTATTTGGTGTGTGTCAAACTGTCGTGGGAGCCATTAAGCTGAATTCTGACTTTTTGTAGTCTTGATGATTGTTAACGTGAAGGCCACTTGTAGTTGTAATGCTTGATGTTGTTTATTGTATTCTTATTTCTAATTCTGGGATCCCATGTATATGTAGGTCTCTGTTATTTTAGTTGTATCATGTTTGAGTCAATATGTATATGTTACCTACCTAAATCTTAGCCTAAATTTTGTATTACAAATGCATCTGCACAGTANGCAGGTCTCTGTTATTTTAGTTGTATCATGTTTGAGTCAATATGTATGTGTTACCTACCTAAATCTTAGCCTAAATTTTGTATTACAAATGCATCTGCACAGTACATATTCTATTGTGGGGCCCAAACAATTAACTTTTTTCATTTAGTGTGTCGTGCAGATGCATTTGGAATACAAAATTTGGGTTAAAACTTTGGCAGCATAGCAGTCTCCAACTTATAAACTTTAGAACTAATAACATCTCTTCTCACAAATAAATTATTGATCTACATCGGAGTAATAAAAATGCAAAACAATATTAAATCAAGAGATAAAATTTGATAAAAAGATATTTTGTTTGTACGGTAATAGTTAAATGTATAGAGACGATAGATCTTACTCAAAGTGGAGAAAAGAGTAGGATCTATTACTTGTTATACCGTTCGTGCCCAATTTGGTCACTTCACTTGCTTTTTGTATGTTAACACTTCTTANCAGTAATAGTTAAATGTATAAAGACGATAGATCTTACTCAAAGTGGAGAAGAGAGTAGGACCTATTACTTGTTATACCGTTCGTGCCCAATTTGGTCACTTCACTTGCTTTTTGTATGTTAACACTTCTTAAGTTTGATGATTGATTGTTTTATTTTTTGCTTAACACATTTGAGTTTTGAGTCTCTTGTATGACCCGAGGAATATGATGAATCTACCGAGTCAATTTGATGATCTTACTCTACGCGCTCGACTTATCTTCCATGCGTCTTTATCGTGACGGAAACAGAACAACTGAGAAAGACCTTGTCGACCGACCCAGAGCCTAAGGGCAAGCTTTGTTTATNTCGTATGACCCAAGGAATATGATGAATCTACCGAGTCAATTTGATGATCTTACTCTGCGCGCTCGACTTATCTTCCATGCGTCTTTATCGTGACGGAAACAGAACAACTGAGAAAGACCTTGTCGACCGACCCAGAGCCTAAGGGCAAGCTTTGTTTATTGTGTTAAATTGAATCATTCAAATTTGATAGATATATCCTTCATGTTAGTTGGTTGTGTAATTTTAAAATTTTGAATGGTTACGTTACTGATCATATAGATAATCGGCATCCTTGTTAGTAGTTGTTTTCTGTTGATTGGTTGATATGGGCTTTTGAATAATTGGATCTGCTTCTCATGTTAGATGAAACCCCTTTGTCCATGGAGTGAAAATCATGGTTATGGCTATCATTTGAAAAGGAACACTTGAGTTAATGGTGATTGGCTCGAGCCTCAACGTTTTTAAAATTCAAATTCCCTTCAATGGTTAATGAGCTTACATGGAAAATAGTATTAATCATGATGTTATAATTGAAGAACAACAATTTTTTTTTTTTTTTAATAAATAAGAATCACCCCAAATACATGTCATTTGAACTTGAAACTATAATATAAACTCGGGAATCACACAATTGTCTATCAATTGAATGCATTGAATCAACTAGAATGTCTCTTATACGACTTCAATTTGAGAGTTATAGATATTTTCACAGATATATTTGCTCGAGTTTTGTTTTTTTTTTTTTCCTGGTTTCTGTATTGATTGACATTTTCTAATCACAAAAACCAATAGAAAAATGAGTCACCACTTTTTTCCCACTCAGTTATGCACAGCTCTCATGTCCATGTAATATGTCCAAGCTATAAACATCTAAGGGCAATCGTTTTAAGCCTCACCACACGAGGGTAAGGAAAAAAAACAGGCTCATAGTAACTCACAAGTTCAATTTCATTCGTTAGCTTGCTTCTGCAGACAGAATTTCCAGCTCTGCCCACCAAAGAGGAGAAATTTTTGGGATTGCTCCATCAGGTCCTATTCCTGTTATCTCTCTCAATCTTCCAGTGACCTCTCTCATTACCGGTCTGTGTCTCGGGTCAGGGTGGACGCAGAATTTTATTACTTCACCAATATTTGCAAGCTGCTCTGTGTCCCAGGAATTTAAAGTAGCATCCACCATTTCTGTAAGGGGTTGTTCCCCTCTTACATAGTCAGATGCCCAGTCCTCGATTGAGCTACTGTCAACTGAATAAGGGAGCCTACCAGTTACCATCTCAAATAATATGACACCCAAGCTGTAGACATTATTTTGCGGATTTGATTCCATCTCAGCTGGAGCTACCTCATTCCAAAAACCAAAATCCGATACCTTGGCAGCATAGTCTTCCGTGAGATACACAGTCAATGAGTTCAGATTCTTGTGGGCTATAGGAGGTGCCAGTTGGTGCATATGATCAAGGCAGTATGCAATGCCCATTATGATCCTCATCCGCATTCCCCAGTCCAAGTGCTCCGATTCTTTTACTGCAGGATACACAAAAAGTTAATGAGAGTTGCGTTGTTATTCTTATAAAGCTAACAAAAGGGTTATCAAAAGGGATAAATACGTTATCCTCAAATGGAATATCTCCATATTCTAAGCATTATAAAGTTCCTATTTCCCAAGTACAGATTCACAGAGATGTTTTTAAGTCTCTCTCACACATGATGATCTCATCTGCACCTCAAATATTGAGATCTTTATGTCCTAAACCACAGCAATTCTGTGGCAATTAGATAAAATCAGAAGAATTATTCAAATGTAAAATGAGACAAAGTCAAATGTATCTTTCTCCGCCAAGCTAACTATGCAACTTTCTTTGCATTCTGTAACAATCAAGACAGCGAATGAAGACCAAGTCGGGTGGGATGTGAGCATGTCCAACCTCAACTTAAGTATTGTAGAGACTTTTAAAATGTAATGAAATCAATGTACAACCCTCAACTCTCATACTATTTTTAAGGCTTAAAAAAATTGGTTATCTAATAATTTCGATCAAGGTCTCCTTAGTGTTGTTTTAATGAGTCGTAAATCCTTGCTTATGCACTGGACAAGAATGTGAGGCACGTATTGTAAGAACATCCAACCCAAAATTAATTTGACAATGAGTGGAGAGACACCTCAAGCATATAAACCAATCTTACGTGATCCTAATTATTCAATGCGGGATACAACTCCTTTTACACAATCCCTCACGTGGGACTTGAGATCACTTGGGAATAACAAACTAACAGACAAACATACATACCGAAAAATTCAAATGGGTAAGAAACTTGACCCACTGATCTCTCCGGGTGTAGCTTTGATACCATGTTAGAGCATCTAATGCAAAATCAATTGGCAATGAGTGTAGTGATCCCCTAAAACATATAAACCTTGGGTAATCCTAGTTATTCAATGAGAGATACAAGCTCTCTTTATACGAATACTGTCCCAAAAACCCTACGCTATTTTTTTCATCTCCTCTGTCTACGTAGTCAATTAATCATAGAAAAAGTTACAAATATGAAAAAGGAATCTAACAAACAGACAAAGACAAAGTTAGTTACTCACTGTGTAGATGCTCAAAGAGTGTTCCATTAGGAGCATACTCAAAAACCATCATTCTAGTAAAAGGTTCCTCTTCCTCACAATACCCAAGAAGGTTCATGAAGTTCTTGTGGTTCACTTTTGATAATGTGTCAATCTGAAACCATAATGGAATATATTCAGGAACGAATGGACTGAAAGAAATCGACATAGCAATTTGTAGAACTATTTTTTCATTAATTACCTTCTTCCTGAACTGAGCTTCCAGTTTGTTTGACCAATCCTTCGCAAATGCCACCGCAAGAGTTGTCACAGCTATTTCAACACCATTGGACAATGTCCCTTTATATACAGTGCCAAGTGATGAAGAACCAATGACATTGCTAAAATCTTCACAAGCTGTCTCAAGCTCTGATCTCTTGAGCTTTGGCACACCTGAGATGCAGAGCAACAATTATGTAGGATTTTAAGGCAAAGCAAATTGACATTTTCAAGATCATAAGATACATATTGAAATTCAAATTGGCATCAGTACATAAAAATTCTAAAAATCTGAGTCAAGAAAGAAAAATTACCAGTTACAAATGCTTTCTGCAGCTGCCCACTTAATCCAGTGGCCCAAGGTTTTACAGTTGCCATCTTACTGCTTCGACAGAAGAGTATGCCAATGACGAAAATGAAAAGCAGAGCTGGACCTCCTATGGCTGCAGACAATATCAGAGCTTGATGATGCTTTGGCCTGGAATTTTTGGGGCCTTCTGGAAGGGAAGACGTTGAGCCGGAAGGTGAATGTGGAGTAACAGAGACTTTGGGAGCAGGGGAAGCCAGGTTTGGTGTTGTAGACGGTGCAGGAGATGGGGAAGGAGAGGATGATGGTGACCCTAATGATGGTGAGGGTGATGGGGCAGGTAGTGGCCTGAAGGGTTGTAAAAGCCGTCCATTAATCGATGGCCGATCATTATCAGCTGCTTGTAGCAGTCTCCGTCGTTCTACATCTCTAGTGTGAGCGATACTCCTGAATAAGTTAAAAACAACTGTCCTGAAGCTGGCCAAAAGATGATAAATGCAGTATAGTAATGTCAATCAGGAGCAACAATTTCATAAGCTTAAAGGCCAAGGAATATGGAAGACTGCCAAGGCACAATTGCGTGGTACACAAACATACGAGTTTTGAGATGATAAACCAATTGAATCAATATGACGCAAAAAAGATAGACCACCTGAGGCCCATTAAATTGTATCCGGCCCATATACATAACAATATGAAATGCAGCCCTGATCTATCTAATTGCAATACTAGATTAATCAATAGGATAATTTCAATTTGACCGTGGAGACGTACCATGAGTGTGGTCTTTCATTGAAAGATAGAGCAGGAGACAGCTGGTTCTCATCCACCTGAACCTCAGAGAGCAATTGGAGCTCATTAATTTCAGGAGACATGCTACCAAAAAGCTCATTGTTGTCAAGTAAACTGCAAGATAGTTAGAAAATGAATTTAATAAGGAAACAATAAAGAAGGTGCGCTCATGGGATATCAAGCTGTTCCTTAGTGTTAACCTACAGGATTGCCAGTGACAGATTATTTCCAAGGTCAAATGGAAGTGGTCCGTTAAAGTTATTGTATCCAAGATCTAACATCTCCAACTCTTTCAAGTTTCCAATCTCTCCAGGAATTGTACCAGAAAAGGAGTTGTTGCGTAAAATTCTGCAAAGATGTGCACAGTAAAGACAAAGCCGATAAAACAATGAGCAGGGTAAAAAATAATTTCTCCTTAAGAGGACTACTAGTGGTACAAAATAACAGGTCATTGCAACTAAGAACCAAACCAGTGTAGCCTTACATAGACTTTATATGAAACAGACTTCCAAGAACAGGTGCTAGCGTTCCCTCAATGCGGTGATCTTTCAGGTTCCTGCAATGCGTACAAATCTTACTTTAGACCAATTAGACTCCATCAAGTATCGAAACCAAATTTTGCTATTGTTGTGTCATAAGTATAACTTATCTTCAATTCACTGCATTACTCCGTGGGACAGCTAAATCATTACTATTCATCTTAAACAAAAAAATCATGGCCTTGGATCTTGACTGAATTTAACTGGATCTTTGCATCGATGAAATATGAAGCAAATACTAATAAAAAAATCCACCACTAGATACTGAAAATTTTATTTTTCTCTTGGGTTAGATCAAATGAATATCAAAATCCTCTTTCAAGATGATACTCGCGTATACCAGCAGTATTCTTTTTCGAAATCAAAAAGACCAAAAGCAAGATCTTCAACAAAGTATGACTGAAGTATGTGGATTTGTTTTTCTTTAGAAAGCCACTTTTTCTCTCATCCACCTTTTGATATGAATCATATTACTAGTCATCGTCAAAGAACTTAGATGACCATTTAAACTGGTAGAGCTTATATGACATTTTTGAACACATTCAGATACACCTACAAGACATTGCAATCAAAGTTCCTCAAAAGTGCCAATGTCAAGGACCCAAGGCATCTGGCCAGCTCATATATCTTTCTATCACATTGACTTTCAGTCATAACAAAGTTTTATCAAGATGATACTCAGCATGTTTACATTGTAATTCATTAGCACCTTAACACACTTTATAGTTTTAGATCACACAGACCATAAAAGTAACATATATTGGGCCCTTTTTCATTCGTCATGAACCTTGATGCTTTCCCAATAGATTATTACGCAGTTTGATTTGGTAAGTAGAGGATGGTAGAATAGGTATACTAATTACATAGCAAACTAAGTTGTGACATTATTTGCTCAAAACGGCTGATATCTAGTCAAATCCACAACCTTACTCAGGCCGACACATTATCAATGCAACAGGCCTTTTACCACTGCACCGGCAGTGTCCCCTAAAAGATCTCCGTTGATCCATAGAGATCAAATTCAGACCCAAATGGGCAAATCTATTGCATGATTTTTCTTTCATAAATTCCAGATAAAAGTCAATAAAAAACTAAAAAAAGAGAGGCAATTATGCAAAACATTATCTCAAAACTCAGTATAGGCCAGGTAATTCATATAAGAAATACTTACAAGACAACAACACTTCCATCAGAGCACTCAACACCAGACCATGAACATGGATTGATCACCCCAACATCATCATTCCAATTTGTCAACGCCCCAAATGGATCATTCACAACGCCCTCTTTAAATCTCAACAGAGCCAAACCTGCACACAAACAATTCGCTCCTCTGAATCACACAGACAAGGAAAATTCTGTTTACTTCTACCATATACTCTCAGCAACCAACAAACTTAGGATCAGAAAAGAGCAAAGCTCTTACCTTCATCATTGAGAGACCTACACAATTCCAAATTCTGATACACCAAACATATCACCACCATCAACACCGCCAACCGGTGTTCACTGAATCTCCAACGCTCGATCATTGCAGCAAAATCAAAATCAAAATCAAAACCCAGATTTTCTTCTTGCAAACTGGGATCAAACCAGAACAAGATGATGTTCTTCCAAAAAGACTTCTCCAATCTTCTGACCACAAACCGAGTTGACTCGAGCGAAAGCAGAACTCGAACGCCTCAAACAAACCCAAAAGAAACCAATTTTTTTTTTTGCCCCCCAACAACCCAGAATTTGAGGAACCGAGTGGAATACCAAGAGAGAGAGAGAGGGGAAAGAAAATGGAGAGATGGAAAGTGAGTTCGCGTGCTTGTGTAGACGAGAAAACGAGTTTCTTTCTAAAAACGCGTACAGCTTACAAAACCGAAACTTCTTTGACTTCGAAAAGAAGGGAAACAATCCAAATGCTTTACTAGTACAAACACAAAATCATATCAAATCAAAACTATTATGGTACCTGAAAACGTGAGAGAAGAAGTAGATAAGAAGTGAGTTCGAGGTTTTCGAGGCACTTCCACGAGCTTCCGTGCCGGCGATGACTTTTAAAATGCTGCAAACTACAAACTCAAGCTTCTCTCTCGTGCGCGTTTGAAGAGTGGTATCCCCAATAGTAGTAGTAAAATAGGAGTGCTTATTACATTAACATTGACCGAGTACAATGATTGTGACAGCTGACGAATTGTATGGTG
This sequence comes from Ilex paraguariensis, assembly GCA_963454935.2. Lineage (NCBI taxonomy): Eukaryota > Viridiplantae > Streptophyta > Magnoliopsida > Aquifoliales > Aquifoliaceae > Ilex > Ilex paraguariensis. Next base: position 624,217 of record CAUOFW020006169.1, on the reverse strand, counting down.
GGCCGACGTCGTAGTTATCTTTCGTTTCCGTTGATTTATGTGGGAACTTACTTGGAAACTCAGGTCAGTGGTTAGGCTCTTGGCTGGGGTTGGTAAAGTTGGCGAAGAGCTCCAAAACGACATCTTTTTAACCTTCTATTGGCAAATAGTAAGTTGGTGGTATAAGCATGCACGTTGAGTATTCAAATTTTTCAAAGTACTGTCCAATTGGATTATTCAACTTAGGTGCTCATGTTTAAAAGTAGGACTTAATTATGATACGGAAAATTTTTTTTTTTGATACTATACCTCTAAAATTTATTATTTTTAAAAGTATTTTTATAGGTCATTTAATAATTTAAAAAATTATCATTTTTATAGATATTTTTATCACTGTTGTGAATGATTTTACCATAGTTGTAACTATTTTTATAACTTTAATTCGATACAAAAAAAATTACAACTTTTATAGATGATTTACTACATTTGTAAATCTTTTTATCACTTTTGTAAGTATTTTTGTCAATGTTATAGTAAAGTGGTACCACAACTAGGGGTGTTCAAATTTTTGATCGGCCGCAAGTTCCTACCCTACTGAACAGCTAGTCGCAAAAATCAGGTAAGAATGTCAAAGAGTTTTTGGTCTTCTAACAATTTTTAGGTAGGAATGCGGAATAGTCATCTGAACGGAACAATTATGATTTTAATGTATTTCATATAGTTTAAAGTTTAAACTTAAATTAATTGTTATTGTATTTATGTAATAATTATGGTGGATTGATGTTCATACTTTTTTTGTATTTTATTATAATTCTTGTTGTAGTTGTTTTAAATTTTAGTGTTAATTAATTTATTGTGTTGTTAAATTAGTGCATATTATTTAATTAAAATGTTAAACTGATCCAAAAATTAATTGTTACAAAAATGTTTACTTGACTTCCTACCCGATTAATCGAGTAAGAAGTCGGGTAAGATAGGCCAAGAAAAAACACTTTCGAAAAATATTGGATAGGAAGACGGAAGAACATATTTTCTACCCATAAAGTAGGGTGAACACTCCTAACCACAACAATGACAAAAATACCCATAAATATAATAAATTTTAGTATGCTAATGAAATTTCATTTTTTTAGTACTATAGTCAAATTCTTAAAAAGTATTAAACTTGGATTGCATATTTTATGTTGAGATCAAATTGAAAATGGATTAAATTCAGATTTGATTCTCTTTCATACAAGTCAAGTCGTAATACAAGTTGAGTCGACTTAAATTGAAATTTGATTTTTGGTTTAAAATTTAGAGTTAAAACTTAGGTGTAATTTGAATTCAACTCAAGTTAAACCAAATATAGTAATTTGGATTTGGTCCTGAGATCCCAATATGCAACTTGATTATTGTTTTAAATTTTAAATCATATTAAATTTCTTTTTTTTGCTCAAACCTAACTTACATACTACAAATTTCTAGGGCGATGACCCATGCATCGCTAGCTAAAGAAAAGAAAAGAAAAGAATATATATATTGAAAATCTCTATGCAAGTATATAATATTTGTTGTCGGACCCAACATAGGTGTTGGCTGGTTGCCCAAATTGTACTTCTAAGCTCAATAGGTTTCGATTACATCATTTTCAACAATTTTAACTTAAAAAGTTATTTTTCTTCTAAAACACAGTTTAGAGGTCTTTTTTTTTTCTTTTTCATTTCTATAGTATTAGGGGGTTTTGTATAACTACTAGAAAATGAAGCTAAAAAATGAATGATACTTTGTAAAATTAACGAATGCATCACAACACCAAGATCGTCTTTCACTTAATAATTCTCTAAAATAATGCAAAATTTGAGATGATGTAATAAAGTTTCAAAAACTTTGTGGGCATACCTACAATTATTAAAAACACATGAGGTCGTAGTATAGTTATCCGAAACCATATCTTTTCAATAATTCCACTTATTGTGATGCCCTATGAAACACGGATATTTTGTTGAAGTGACGTACCTATATCGAATACCGTATCGGATATGATACTCATTAGATACTCAACGATATGTATCAAATATACTTTCTACGTATCCAATAATAATTAAATATTATGATATTTCATGAATACTTTTATAATCGAGCAACATATATAATTTTTTAATTGAATTTTTAATATCTCTTTTTGAATTCACATACTATATAATACATCAACAAAAAATTCATATTACTTTAAAGGCACATGAGTGTTTTTTAAATATTATCTATAATTACATGTCAAAAGAGTATAAAATAAAACTATTACATTATAATTTTAGCAAAAATTACTTCTAAATACTAGATAAATAATTCCTTGAATTAGTCACTTCACTTTGTTAATATACCACAATAACACGATATATATTTTCTTGAAACTAAAAAGAATTAATAATTTTCTTTATTATATGTTAAAAAACTACTAAAATATATAAATATTAAATTGGTTGAAATAATAAAAATATTAAATATAATTTATTATACCCATATTCTAATTTTTTAAACTTTGTCATATTCATATTATATTGTACCTGTATCTTATATTCGTATCCATACTTCATAAGTGATACCTTTTTCCACCAGCAGTGAATTTCAAAGGCATGGTATTAACTTTTTTTCGAGATTTTCATATCTAAGGCAATCACGAGATTTGGTAAGGTTATGCACAAAACACAATCATTAACCATCTTTTACTCTATAGTATTACGGATGTAAATATATATACCAATATTATAGCAATCAATGTAGTCATTGAATATTAAATTAATTTTACTTTCAATCCAATAATTGTCTTAAATGAGATCCACAAATTAGAAGAAAACATCCAGTGCAATGCTAACACCATGTCATCACCGCTACATAATATCACCATCTAATTAAAAAATCACAAGTAGATAAAGTAAACCTCATTAATCTTATGTATTGATAATTAAATATGACAGTTACTGATAGTTCTGAAACTAATGGGATTCACTTTACATACTTGTAATTTTTTAATTGGGTAGTAACATCACGTCACAGTAATAACGTGGTGTCACCATTAAATTGAATATTTAATCATCTAAAAATTAGATCCAAATAAGATTTTCCAAACATACAATATAATTGATAATCATGAATTCAAAATACTAAATATTGAATGATTTTTGTAATATATTCATATTGCTTGGAAAATTACTAGCATTTCACTAGAAAAAGAATAAAAAGAAACCAAACGTTGACATGGCTTCTAGTTTTTATTTTGAATATATTTTATGAAAATTTTCATATTGCTTCGCTTGCACACCATCGATTATAAAACTGCAGTTGAATAAGTATCAGTGAATAATTATATTACTAAGACGTCTAATTTATACTATTTTTTGGTTTGTTTTTTCAGAAGACTTTGCTTCTTAGGTTAGCAAAGTTGGGGGCTTGGAAAAGAAGTTCAAACTACAAAGCGCAAATAACACTACCTGAACCACTTATATCACATGGCCTGCACATAAACAATAAGACTATTGCTTTGATATGAGCTCAATAGCTTAGCAATTTACACACGAACTACCAATCTGCTAAAAAATTAATACAAAATCAATATGATTGTATTTAATTTTAGCAGGTTGAAGTGGTAAACTAATTAGTTTAACAAACCCTATTTAATAAATGAATTAAGACGAATATGCTTAAATGTGAAACAAATCTTTTTAAACATAACATATACACGATGTTATATGAATCCGATTATATGCGACTATAAATAAGTTAAATATGAATAAAAAAAAATTGAAATACCACGACGTAAAAATCAGGCAAGATACGTGTCATTAACAATGCATGACAGCATCACCATCCCTATAATTGAGGTTCAAATATCTCTTCTACTATTATTGTACATTAATAAAGAGTTATTTGGTATTCTAGATCTTATATGCATTCGTTATTTTCTTTTTTGGCCCCCACCCTAATGTCCTCAAGCGGGCTTGAACGACCAACCACCTCCATAGGATAGGCCAGGTTGTAATAGTTGAATTAATCAACCCGTGGTTTACTCGTTCCATTAGGGCACTTCGATGTCATTCATTTAGTTCTGATTTTGAAGGCTCTATGACTATGTTCTACTCATTCTTTCATCAAGCAACATTTCAGTTGCCTCAATTTGTTTAGATAAATCACATGTTTTGTTGTGTTTTATGGATTCAAAAAAACTAGAAGAGTCTGTTAGAGCGAATAGAAAATTAATATAATGAAAATAAAAATTTAAAAATTGAAATCGACTAACTTATTCAAGAAGTAACGCAAATTGAATCTATCTTTAAGACGGTAATTGCCTCCTACTCAAGAATTATCAAGTTTGCAAAGGGACTCTAAGCAACCTGTCTTGTGTAGATTGCAATTCTGAACACTAATCTAAAACAAGAAAATTTTGATAAGTAACAACAAATTCTAAGTCACAGAAATATTCTGTATTTATAAAGCTTCAAGAGACACAAAAAAAAAACACAATTAACTTAAATTTAAAACTCATCTTAAAAATTTTAGTGCGATTGTGCCTAAAGCACTAATGCGACTTGACACGACATACCACACAATCCTTCCCGGGTCTTTCCCTTGTGCCAGATAAATGCATATGGAATGCCTCTATATAAATACCACTTAAATATCTTCTTTATAACCGATGTGGGATAGAAATTTTAACACTAGATAATATATTTCAGAGAGAAGATTAAAAATTTTGAAGCAAAACAAAAACTATTACTTTTGAAATAATATAAGAGTCTACTAGGAAGAGAAAAGAAAAGCTACATGTGAAATTTACTTCACATATTTTGAACCTCGTGATTCTTTCGAATCTAGCATATATGTTGGCTTTTTGGTAAGTCGATTTTCCCCTCATTTAAAAGTAACAAATGGATCGTGTCATATAATATCGNAAATGAAGCTAAAAAATGAATGATACTTTGTAAAATTAACGAATGCATCACAACACCAAGATCGTCTTTCACTTAATAATTCTCTAAAATAATGCAAAATTTGAGATGATGTAATAAAGTTTCAAAAACTTTGTGGGCATACCTACAATTATTAAAAACACATGAGGTCGTAGTATAGTTATCCGAAACCATATCTTTTCAATAATTCCACTTATTGTGATGCCCTATGAAACACGGATATTTTGTTGAAGTGAAGTACCCATATCGAATACCGTATCGGATATGATACTCATTAAATACTCAACGATATGTATCAAATATACTTTCTACGTATCCAATAATAATTAAATATNACGTACCTATATCGAATACCGTATCGGATATGATACTCATTAGATACTCAACGATATGTATCAAATATACTTTCTACGTATCCAATAATAATTAAATATTATGATATTTCATGAATACTTTTATAATCGAGCAACATATATAATTTTTTAATTGAATTTTTAATATCTCTTTTTGAATTCACATACTATATAATACATCAACAAAAAATTCATATTACTTTAAAGGCACATGAGTGTTTTTTAAATATTATCTATAATTACATGTCAAAAGAGTATAAAATAAAACTATTACATTATAATTTTAGCAAAAATTACTTCTAAATACTAGATAAATAATTCCTTGAATTAGTCACTTCACTTTGTTAATATACCACAATAACACGATATATATTTTCTTGAAACTAAAAAGAATTAATAATTTTCTTTATTATATGTTAAAAAACTACTAAAATATATAAATATTAAATTGGTTAAAATAATAAAAATATTAAATATAATTTATTATACCCATATTCTAATTTTTTAAACTTTGTCATATTCATATTATATTGTACCCGTATCTTATATTCGTATCCATACTTCATAAGTGATACCTTTTTCCACCAGCAGTGAATTTCAAAGGCATGGTATTAACTTTTTTTCGAGATTTTCATATCTAAGGCAATCACGAGATTTGGTAAGGTTATGCACAAAACACAATCATTAACCATCTTTTACTCTATAGTATTACGGATGTAAATATATATACCAATATTATAGCAATCAATGTAGTCATTGAATATTAAATTAATTTTACTTTCAATCCAATAATTGTCTTAAATGAGATCCACAAATTAGAAGAAAACATCCAGTGCAATGCTAACACCATGTCATCACCGCTACATAATATCACCATCTAATTAAAAAATCACAAGTAGATAAAGTAAACCTCATTAATCTTATGTATTGATAATTAAATATGACAGTTACTGATAGTTCTGAAACTAATGGGATTCACTTTACATACTTGTAATTTTTTAATTGGGTAGTAACATCACGTCACAGTAATAACGTGGTGTCACCATTAAATTGAATATTTAATCATCTAAAAATTAGATCCAAATAAGATTTTCCAAACATACAATATAATTGATAATCATGAATTCAAAATACTAAATATTGAATGATTTTTGTAATATATTCATATTGCTTGGAAAATTACTAGCATTTCACTAGAAAAAGAATAAAAAGAAACCAAACGTTGACATGGCTTCTAGTTTTTATTTTGAATATATTTTATGAAAATTTTCATATTGCTTCGCTTGCACACCATCGATTATAAAACTGCAGTTGAATAAGTATCAGTGAATAATTATATTACTAAGACGTCTAATTTATACTATTTTTTGGTTTGTTTTTTCAGAAGACTTTGCTTCTTAGGTTAGCAAAGTTGGGGGCTTGGAAAAGAAGTTCAAACTACAAAGCGCAAATAACACTACCTGAACCACTTATATCACATGGCCTGCACATAAACAATAAGACTATTGCTTTGATATGAGCTCAATAGCTTAGCAATTTACACACGAACTACCAATCTGCTAAAAAATTAATACAAAATCAATATGATTGTATTTAATTTTAGCAGGTTGAAGTGGTAAACTAATTAGTTTAACAAACCCTATTTAATAAATGAATTAAGACGAATATGCTTAAATGTGAAACAAATCTTTTTAAACATAACATATACACGATGTTATATGAATCCGATTATATGCGACTATAAATAAGTTAAATATGAATAAAAAAAAATTGAAATACCACGACGTAAAAATCAGGCAAGATACGTGTCATTAACAATGCATGACAGCATCACCATCCCTATAATTGAGGTTCAAATATCTCTTCTACTATTATTGTACATTAATAAAGAGTTATTTGGTATTCTAGATCTTATATGCATTCGTTATTTTCTTTTTTGGCCCCCACCCTAATGTCCTCAAGCGGGCTTGAACGACCAACCACCTCCATAGGATAGGCCAGGTTGTAATAGTTGAATTAATCAACCCGTGGTTTACTCGTTCCATTAGGGCACTTCGATGTCATTCATTTAGTTCTGATTTTGAAGGCTCTATGACTATGTTCTACTCATTCTTTCATCAAGCAACATTTCAGTTGCCTCAATTTGTTTAGATAAATCACATGTTTTGTTGTGTTTTATGGATTCAAAAAAACTAGAAGAGTCTGTTAGAGCGAATAGAAAATTAATATAATGAAAATAAAAATTTAAAAATTGAAATCGACTGACTTATTCAAGAAGTAACGTGAATTGAATCTATCTTTAAGACGGTAATTGCCTCCTACTCAAGAATTATCAAGTTTGCAAAGGGACTCTAAGCAACCTGTCTTGTGTAGATTGCAATTCTGAACACTAATCTAAAACAAGAAAATTTTGATAAGTAACAACAAATTCTAAGTCACAGAAATATTCTGTATTTATAAAGCTTCAAGAGACACAAAAAAACACAATTAACTTAAATTTAAAACTCATCTTATAAATTTTAGTACGACTGTGCCTAAAGCACTAATGCGACTTGACACGACATACCACACAATCCTTCTCGGGTCTTTCCCTTGTGCCAGGTAAATACATATGGGATGCCTCTATATAAATACCACTTAAATATCTTCTTTGTAACCGATGTGGGATAGAAATTTTAACACTAGATAATATATTTTAGAGAGAAGATTAAAAATTTTGAAGCAAAACAAAAACTATTACTTTTGAAATAATATAAGAGTCTACTAGGAAGAGAAAAGAAAAGCTACATGTGAAATTTACTTCACATATTTTGAACCTCGTGATTCTTTCGAATCTAGCATATATGTTGGCTTTTTGGTAAGTCGATTTTCCCCTCATTTAAAAGTAACAAATGGATCGTGTCATATAATATCGTATTTATCAAAATTTATTCAATCATTACCTACATCTTTAATTAAGTTCACGTTATGTCGGATTAATTTTATATACAAATTTTGTTTAACCAAATAAGTTAAATTTATGTTAACTCGTCTATTTAACAAAAGTAACAAATTTATCCGTTTATCGCTCTAACTCTCTCATTCCAAATTTAAATTTATTTATTTCATGACAAGTTTGTAAACACAAAAGTCACATCATTATATAATGATCATTAGGTAAAATTGTCATGCTTCGTCATTTCGAAAGTGCAATGTTAGAAATGAGTGCATATCTCTGACTTATTGTACATTTTTTTTTATTAGGATAATTAGTTTTTGAATAATTCTATACTTAACAAATTTCTATATTAACCATTTCAAATGATATGATACATTTACTATCATAAATAATAAATAAGTTAAATTAATATTTAAAGTTGGTGTTGCACATTAATTGGGATGATCATCTTGGTAAAAAAAAAAAAAAAAAATTGGTTAAAGTTTAGCTTTATTGTAGCTTGATGATGGGCAAGTGATGGGATTGTAGCAGCTATTTGTCCGCCCCCTNATTATGATATTTCATGAATACTTTTATAATCGAGCAACATATATAATTTTTTAATTGAATTTTTAATATCTCTTTTTGAATTCACATACTATATAATACATCAACAAAAAATTCATATTACTTTAAAGGCACATGAGTGTTTTTTAAATATTATCTATAATTACATGTCAAAAGAGTATAAAATAAAACTATTACATTATAATTTTAGCAAAAATTACTTCTAAATACTAGATAAATAATTCCTTGAATTAGTCACTTCACTTTGTTAATATACCACAATAACACGATATATATTTTCTTGAAACTAAAAAGAATTAATAATTTTCTTTATTATATGTTAAAAAACTACTAAAATATATAAATATTAAATTGGTTAAAATAATAAAAATATTAAATATAATTTATTATACCCATATTCTAATTTTTTAAACTTTGTCATATTCATATTATATTGTACCCGTATCTTATATTCGTATCCATACTTCATAAGTGATACCTTTTTCCACCAGCAGTGAATTTCAAAGGCATGGTATTAACTTTTTTTCGAGATTTTCATATCTAAGGCAATCACGAGATTTGGTAAGGTTATGCACAAAACACAATCATTAACCATCTTTTACTCTATAGTATTACGGATGTAAATATATATACCAATATTATAGCAATCAATGTAGTCATTGAATATTAAATTAATTTTACTTTCAATCCAATAATTGTCTTAAATGAGATCCACAAATTAGAAGAAAACATCCAGTGCAATGTTAACACCATGTCATCACCGCTACATAATATCACCATCTAATTAAAAAATCACAAGTAGATAAAGTAAACCTCATTAATCTTATGTATTGATAATTAAATATGACAGTTACTGATAGTTCTGAAACTAATGGGATTCACTTTACATACTTGTAATTTTTTAATTGGGTAGTAACATCACGTCACAGTAATAACGTGGTGTCACCATTAAATTGAATATTTAATCATCTAAAAATTAGATCCAAATAAGATTTTCCAAACATACAATATAATTGATAATCATGAATTCAAAATACTAAATATTGAATGATTTTTGTAATATATTCATATTGCTTGGAAAATTACTAGCATTTCACTAGAAAAAGAATAAAAAGAAACCAAACGTTGACATGGCTTCTAGTTTTTATTTTGAATATATTTTATGAAAATTTTCATATTGCTTCGCTTGCACACCATCGATTATAAAACTGCAGTTGAATAAGTATCAGTGAATAATTATATTACTAAGACGTCTAATTTATACTATTTTTTGGTTTGTTTTTTCAGAAGACTTTGCTTCTTAGGTTAGCAAAGTTGGGGGCTTGGAAAAGAAGTTCAAACTACAAAGCGCAAATAACACTACCTGAACCACTTATATCACATGGCCTGCACATAAACAATAAGACTATTGCTTTGATATGAGCTCAATAGCTTAGCAATTTACACACGAACTACCAATCTGCTAAAAAATTAATACAAAATCAATATGATTGTATTTAATTTTAGCAGGTTGAAGTGGTAAACTAATTAGTTTAACAAACCCTATTTAATAAATGAATTAAGACGAATATGCTTAAATGTGAAACAAATCTTTTTAAACATAACATATACACGATGTTATATGAATCCGATTATATGCGACTATAAATAAGTTAAATATGAATAAAAAAAAATTGAAATACCACGACGTAAAAATCAGGCAAGATACGTGTCATTAACAATGCATGACAGCATCACCATCCCTATAATTGAGGTTCAAATATCTCTTCTACTATTATTGTACATTAATAAAGAGTTATTTGGTATTCTAGATCTTATATGCATTCGTTATTTTCTTTTTTGGCCCCCACCCTAATGTCCTCAAGCGGGCTTGAACGACCAACCACCTCCATAGGATAGGCCAGGTTGTAATAGTTGAATTAATCAACCCGTGGTTTACTCGTTCCATTAGGGCACTTCGATGTCATTCATTTAGTTCTGATTTTGAAGGCTCTATGACTATGTTCTACTCATTCTTTCATCAAGCAACATTTCAGTTGCCTCAATTTGTTTAGATAAATCACATGTTTTGTTGTGTTTTATGGATTCAAAAAAACTAGAAGAGTCTGTTAGAGCGAATAGAAAATTAATATAATGAAAATAAAAATTTAAAAATTGAAATCGACTGACTTATTCAAGAAGTAACGTGAATTGAATCTATCTTTAAGACGGTAATTGCCTCCTACTCAAGAATTATCAAGTTTGCAAAGGGACTCTAAGCAACCTGTCTTGTGTAGATTGCAATTCTGAACACTAATCTAAAACAAGAAAATTTTGATAAGTAACAACAAATTCTAAGTCACAGAAATATTCTGTATTTATAAAGCTTCAAGAGACACAAAAAAAAAACACAATTAACTTAAATTTAAAACTCATCTTAAAAATTTTAGTGCGATTGTGCCTAAAGCACTAATGCGACTTGACACGACATACCACACAATCCTTCCCGGGTCTTTCCCTTGTGCCAGATAAATGCATATGGAATGCCTCTATATAAATACCACTTAAATATCTTCTTTATAACCGATGTGGGATAGAAATTTTAACACTAGATAATATATTTCAGAGAGAAGATTAAAAATTTTGAAGCAAAACAAAAACTATTACTTTTGAAATAATATAAGAGTCTACTAGGAAGAGAAAAGAAAAGCTACATGTGAAATTTACTTCACATATTTTGAACCTCGTGATTCTTTCGAATCTAGCATATATGTTGGCTTTTTGGTAAGTCGATTTTCCCCTCATTTAAAAGTAACAAATGGATCGTGTCATATAATATCGTATTTATCAAAATTTATTCAATCATTACCTACATCTTTAATTAAGTTCACGTTATGTCGGATTAATTTTATATACAAATTTTGTTTAACCAAATAAGTTAAATTTATATTAACTCGTCTATTTAACAAAAGTAACAAATTTATCCGTTTATCGCTCTAACTCTCTCATTCCAAATTTAAATTTATTTATTTTTGTAAACACAAAAGTCACATCATTATATAATGATCATTAGGTAAAATTGTCGTGCTTCGTCATTTCGAAGATGCAATGTTAGAAATGAGTGCATATCTCTGACTTATTGTACATCTTTTTTTTTTTATTAGGATAATTAGTTTTTGAATAATTCTATACTTAACAAATTTCTATATTAATCATTTCAAATGATATGATACATTTACTATCATAAGTAATAAATAAGTTAAATTAATATTTAAAGTTGGTGTTGCGCATTAATTGGGATGATCATCTTGGTAAAAAAAAAATTGGTTAAAGTTTAGCTTTGTTGTAGCTTGATGATGGGCAAGTGATGGGATTGTAGCAGCTATTTGTCCGCCCCCTTTTTTCCAGATGATTGATTAAACAAGAAATATTAATTTATTGAGGAAAAAGAGTGGTCATTAATTTACTCATTCCTTTTGGAAACTGTCTATTCTTGGCATTGGCCAAATGAACATAATGATGTATGAAACTTTGTTTGTGTCATCTTAGTATATGGACTTTACTACTATTCGTAATTCTGTGGAGGGACTTGGTCTTTTATATTGTGTGCGGCTGGTTTTCGGTCTCATGATAGGGACTGACATCTATTGGATTGGAAGCCAATAGAATTGTTTTGGAGTGTTTGATTTTAATGTTGGTCTACGAGCTTATCTCTTCAGCTCAATTAATATTTATCTTTTTTGCGTCTTGATAATTTTTGCCTCTCTACGTTTTTCGATCATGGAATCGGACGTACAAAATAAAAAGAGTAATTATATTTAAATTAAAAATTTAATCTAATTTATTAATCTAATAATGTAGTTTCGTTAGAATAATTAGATTAATACTAAATTCAAATATTTAATAAGTCCCACAATTAATTTTAATATCATAATTAATTAAATTAATAAATTAAATCAATAAATTAAATTTTAATAACATTTCTCAAATAAAAAAAATCATATGGACACTGGTGTGAAATTTTTGCCCAACGGTTTGCTTGGTTAATAAGAAAAAGATGATGGAAAGTAAAAGAGGTAGAAAGTGAAGTGGAAGAAAAGATAGTGAAAGAAAATATATTTTCATGCATGTATTTGATTAGCAAGAAAAATTTCTAAGAAAATTTTAAAACAATTTCATTCCATTGTTTGAAAAAAAAGAAAGTTATAAGAAAATTTTTCTAATTGTCAAAATTATCTTTCATTATTTTAATTTGGTTTAAAAAAGAAAAACATATTTTTTATTATTCAAATTTTTAAAAAATTGGCTCTTAACCTAATTCAGAAACAAAGAATGACTCGAACCTTAATCTCTACACCAAATTATATGATTAGTTTAATGCGTACACATTTTTTAAAAATTAACAACTAATTGAATATTTTAAGAAAAATAAGGATAAAATGGGAAGTTAAGNACTAGAAGAGTCTGTTAGAGCGAATAGAAAATTAATATAATGAAAATAAAAATTTAAAAATTGAAATCGACTGACTTATTCAAGAAGTAACGTGAATTGAATCTATCTTTAAGACGGTAATTGCCTCCTACTCAAGAATTATCAAGTTTGCAAAGGGACTCTAAGCAACCTGTCTTGTGTAGATTGCAATTCTGAACACTAATCTAAAACAAGAAAATTTTGATAAGTAAAACAAATTCTAAGTCACAGAAATATTCTGTATTTATAAAGCTTCAAGAGACAGAAAAAAACACAATTAACTTAAATTTAAAACTCATCTTATAAATTTTAGTACGACTGTGCCTAAAGCACTAATGCGACTTGACACGACATACCACACAATCCTTCTCGGGTCTTTCCCTTGTGCCAGGTAAATACATATGGGATGCCTCTATATAAATACCACTTAAATATCTTCTTTGTAACCGATGTGGGATAGAAATTTTAACACTAGATAATATATTTTAGAGAGAAGATTAAAAATTTTGAAGCAAAACAAAAACTATTACTTTTGAAATAATATAAGAGTCTACTAGGAAGAGAAAAGAAAAGCTACATGTGAAATTTACTTCACATATTTTGAACCTCGTGATTCTTTCGAATCTAGCATATATGTTGGCTTTTTGGTAAGTCGATTTTCCCCTCATTTAAAAGTAACAAATGGATCGTGTCATATAATATCGTATTTATCAAAATTTATTCAATCATTACCTACATCTTTAATTAAGTTCACGTTATGTCGGATTAATTTTATATACAAATTTTGTTTAACCAAATAAGTTAAATTTATGTTAACTCGTCTATTTAACAAAAGTAACAAATTTATCCGTTTATCGCTCTAACTCTCTCATTCCAAATTTAAATTTATTTATTTCATGACAAGTTTGTAAACACAAAAGTCACATCATTATATAATGATCATTAGGTAAAATTGTCATGCTTCGTCATTTCGAAAGTGCAATGTTAGAAATGAGTGCATATCTCTGACTTATTGTACATTTTTTTTTATTAGGATAATTAGTTTTTGAATAATTCTATACTTAACAAATTTCTATATTAACCATTTCAAATGATATGATACATTTACTATCATAAATAATAAATAAGTTAAATTAATATTTAAAGTTGGTGTTGCACATTAATTGGGATGATCATCTTGGTAAAAAAAAAAAAAAAAAATTGGTTAAAGTTTAGCTTTATTGTAGCTTGATGATGGGCAAGTGATGGGATTGTAGCAGCTATTTGTCCGCCCCCTTTTTTCCAGATGATTGATTAAACAAGAAATATTAATTTATTGAGGAAAAAGAGTGGTCATTAATTTACTCATTCGTTTTGGAAACTGTCTATTCTTGGCATTGGCCAAATGAACATAATGATGTATGAAACTTTGTTTGTGTCATCTTAGTATATGGACTTTACTACTATTCGTAATTCTGTGGAGGGACTTGGTCTTTTATATTGTGTGCGGCTGGTTTTCGGTCTCATGATAGGGACTGACATCTATTGGATTGGAAGCCAATAGAATTGTTTTGGAGTGTTTGATTTTAATGTTGGTCTACGAGCTTATCTCTTCAGCTCAATTAATATTTATCTTTTTTGCGTCTTGATAATTTTTGCCTCTCTACGTTTTTCGATCATGGAATCGGACGTACAAAATAAAAAGAGTAATTATATTTAAATTAAAAATTTAATCTAATTTATTAATCTAATAATGTAGTTTCGTTAGAATAATTAGATTAATACTAAATTCAAATATTTAATAAGTCCCACAATTAATTTTAATATCATAATTAATTAAATTAATAAATTAAATCAATAAATTAAATTTTAATAACATTTCTCAAATAAAAAAAATCATATGGACACTGGTGTGAAATTTTTGCCCAACGGTTTGCTTGGTTAATAAGAAAAAGATGATGGAAAGTAAAAGAGGTAGAAAGTGAAGTGGAAGAAAAGATAGTGAAAGAAAATATATTTTCATGCATGTATTTGATTAGCAAGAAAAATTTCTAAGAAAATTTTAAAACAATTTCATTCCATTGTTTGAAAAAAAAGAAAGTTATAAGAAAATTTTTCTAATTGTCAAAATTATCTTTCATTATTTTAATTTGGTTTAAAAAAGAAAAACATATTTTTTATTATTCAAATTTTTAAAAAATTGGCTCTTAACCTAATTCAGAAACAAAGAATGACTCGAACCTTAATCTCTACACCAAATTATATGATTAGTTTAATGCGTACACATTTTTTAAAAATTAACAACTAATTGAATATTTTAAGAAAAATAAGGATAAAATGGGAAGTTAAGTTATTGAATACAATTTTCTTGTTTTTTCTTGTATTTTTTGCAAGAAAAAAAAGTTAGTTAAATTTGAGAAAATCTAAACATAAGAGAAAATTATTTTTTCTATCATTTTTTATATCATGCTAAACAAACACATGTAAAATTTTAAAATTTTCTCTTTTTTATATTTTTTAACATTTTTTTGCTAAACAAATAGACCCAATGGAATACAAATGATAATGTCTAACGAACAACCGTAGAAACAATTGACTAGTTATTATGAACTGACAGGTAGAATTTGTCCTCATAGGTAAAACTTATCCAAAGAAATTAAGAGTATATACATACATATTTAATCTTATTTTTAACCAAGAGTAATGTTATTAAAATTTACAAACTTAATTTAATTTCTTAATCAAATGTATGACAATAATGTGGTAAATAGTCTTACTGTGACTAAAACTTTTGGACTTCTTCATTAAAATTATATCACTTAACACATCATAATATTAAAAAATTAGGTTAATTTTTTAGATCTCAGTAATATTACTCTCTAACCAATGTAAGATCGTAATATTTCACCATAATTTTNAAAACCTACATGTGAAATTTACTTTGCATATTTTGAACCTCGTGATTCTTTCGAATCTAGCATATATGTTGGCTTTTTGATAAGTCGATTTTCCCCTCATTTAAAAGTAACAAATGGATCGTGTCATATAATATCGNTGTAACCAATGTCCATGACCTACTCTGTCGACATTAACCTAACGATAGTCCTCTCTCTCTATCAATTTTACTTGTCTATCAATATTTAATCCGATAACAATATGGCAATACATATATCAATTAATCTTAATCCAATTTATAGGAAACTCTGCTACAGTTTGTAGTGTGTTAAATTCCATACTCAACATGATGGCTACATTTGATATCAATTGTTATCAACTCATGAATAGAATTTGCATTTGTGAATCTATTAACAACAAAAAGATATCTAAAAATTCATATACATAGACCTAGGGGTGTCGGGTTAAACGGTTACGTGTCGGGTTAAAAGGGTGACGGGTGAAAAATATATAAACCCGTACACGACATGTTTAATAAACATGTAAAAAATCTCAACACGAACACAACTCATTTAATAAACGTGTAACACGACACGACTCGTTTAACTCATCTAATTTTAAAAAAATTATATTAACAAATTTTAATACTCTATTTTTTTTTATTNTTTGTAAACACAAAAGTCACATCATTATATAATGATCATTAGGTAAAATTGTCGTGCTTCGTCATTTCGAAGATGCAATGTTAGAAATGAGTGCATATCTCTGACTTATTGTACATCTTTTTTTTTTTATTAGGATAATTAGTTTTTGAATAATTCTATACTTAACAAATTTCTATATTAATCATTTCAAATGATATGATACATTTACTATCATAAGTAATAAATAAGTTAAATTAATATTTAAAGTTGGTGTTGCGCATTAATTGGGATGATCATCTTGGTAAAAAAAAAATTGGTTAAAGTTTAGCTTTGTTGTAGCTTGATGATGGGCAAGTGATGGGATTGTAGCAGCTATTTGTCCGCCCCCTNTTAAAAAAGAAGATTTTTTAGTCAAATCTTATAAAAATAAGAATTAAAGGCTTTAAAAAAAAAAGTAAGAGTTCATTACTTTTGATAAGCAACACAACCCTCCCTACCTCCTCTCATTTTTCAATGTGGGACAAATAAGACTTGAAAACTTAAAAAAAAGTAAGAGATCATTACTTTTTATAGACAACTCAACCCTCCTCATCTCCCCTCATTTTTCAATGTGAGACAAATAAGACTTGAAGACTTAAAAAAAAAAAAGTAAGAGGTCATTGCTTTTTAGACAACTCAACCCTTCTCATCTCCNCCTTTTGGAAACTGTCTATTCTTGGCAGTGAC
Organism: Ilex paraguariensis; assembly: GCA_963454935.2. NCBI lineage: Eukaryota > Viridiplantae > Streptophyta > Magnoliopsida > Aquifoliales > Aquifoliaceae > Ilex > Ilex paraguariensis. The sequence continues at coordinate 606,740 of CAUOFW020006169.1, read as the reverse complement.
CAAATGAACATAATGATGTATGAAACTTTGTTTGAAGGCAGTTACATCTTAGTTTATGGACTTTACTACTATTCGTAATTCTGTGGAGGGACTTGGTCTTTTATATTGTGTGCGGCTGGTTTTCGGTCTCATGATAGGGACTGACATCTATTGGATTGGAAGCCAATAGAATTGTTTTGGAGTGTTTGATTTTAATGTTGGTCTACGAGCTTATCTCTTCAGCTCAATTAATATTTATCTTTTTTGCGTCTTGATAATTTTTGCCTCTCCACGTTTTTCCATCATGGAATCGGACGTACAAAATAAAAAGAGTAATTATATTTAAATTAAAAACTTAATCTAATTTATTAATCTAATGATATAGTTTCGTTAGAATAATTAGATTAATACTAAATTCAAATATTTAATAAGACCCACAATTAATTTTAATATCATAATTAATTAAATTAATAAATTAAATCAATAAATTAAATTTTAATAATATTTCTCAAATAAAAAAAATCATATGGACACTGGTGTGAAATTTTTGCCCAATGGTTTGTTTGGTTAACAAAAAAAAGATGATGGAAAGTAAAAGAGGTAGAAATTGAAGTGGAAGAAAAGATAGTGAAAGAAAATATATTTTCATGCATGTATTTGATTAGCATGAAAAACTTCTAAGAAAATTTTAAAACAATTTCATTCCATTGTTTGAAAAAAAAGAAAGTTATAAGAAAATTTTTCTAATTGTCAAAATTATCTTTCATTATTTTAATTTGGTTTAAAAAAGAAAAACATATTTTTTATTATTCAAATTTTTAAAAAATTGGCTCTTAACCTAATTCAGAAACAAAGAATGACTCGAACCTTAATCTCTACACCAAATTATATGATTAGTTTAATGCGTACACATTTTTTAAAAATTAACAACTAATTGAATATTTTAAGAAAAATAAGGATAAAATGGGAAGTTAAGTTATTGAATACAATTTTCTTGTTTTTTCTTGTATTTTTTGCAAGAAAAAAAAGTTAGTTAAATTTGAGAAAATCTAAACATAAGAGAAAATTATTTTTTCTATCATTTTTTATATCATGCTAAACAAACACATGTAAAATTTTAAAATTTTCTCTTTTTTATATTTTTTAACATTTTTTTGCTAAACAAATAGACCCAATGGAATACAAATGATAATGTCTAACGAACAACCGTAGAAACAATTGACTAGTTATTATGAACTGACAGGTAGAATTTGTCCTCATAGGTAAAACTTATCCAAAGAAATTAAGAGTATATACATACATATTTAATCTTATTTTTAACCAAGAGTAATGTTATTAAAATTTACAAACTTAATTTAATTTCTTAATCAAATGTATGACAATAATGTGGTAAATAGTCTTACTGTGACTAAAACTTTTGGACTTCTTCATTAAAATTATATCACTTAACACATCATAATATTAAAAAATTAGGTTAATTTTTTAGATCTCAGTAATATTACTCTCTAACCAATGTAAGATCGTAATATTTCACCATAATTTTGTAACCAATGTCCATGACCTACTCTGTCGACATTAACCTAACGATAGTCCTCTCTCTCTATCAATTTTACTTGTCTATCAATATTTAATCCGATAACAATATGGCAATACATATATCAATTAATCTTAATCCAATTTATAGGAAACTCTGCTACAGTTTGTAGTGTGTTAAATTCCATACTCAACATGATGGCTACATTTGATATCAATTGTTATCAACTCATGAATAGAATTTGCATTTGTGAATCTATTAACAACAAAAAGATATCTAAAAATTCATATACATAGACCTAGGGGTGTCGGGTTAAACGGTTACGTGTCGGGTTAAAAGGGTGACGGGTGAAAAATATATAAACCCGTACACGACATGTTTAATAAACATGTAAAAAATCTCAACACGAACACAACTCATTTAATAAACGTGTAACACGACACGACTCGTTTAACTCATCTAATTTTAAAAAAATTATATTAACAAATTTTAATACTCTATTTTTTTTTATTGTCAATTGCACTTACCTTAAAAAAGAAGATTTTTTAGTCAAATCTTATAAAAATAAGAATTAAAGGCTTTAAAAAAAAAAGTAAGAGTTCATTACTTTTGATAAGCAACACAACCCTCCCTACCTCCTCTCATTTTTCAATGTGGGACAAATAAGACTTGAAAACTTAAAAAAAAGTAAGAGATCATTACTTTTTATAGACAACTCAACCCTCCTCATCTCCCCTCATTTTTCAATGTGAGACAAATAAGACTTGAAGACTTAAAAAAAAAAAAGTAAGAGGTCATTGCTTTTTAGACAACTCAACCCTTCTCATCTCCCCTCAATTTTCAATGTGGGACAAATAAGACTTGAAAACTTAAAAAAAATAAAAAAAATAAAAATAAGAGGTCATTGTTTTTTATAGACAACTCAACCCTCCCCATCTCCCCTCATTTTTTAATGTGGGACAAATAAAACTGCATTTGTCTTTGAAGTATTCCTCATCTCTTCTCTTTTGTCTTTGAACTACTACTTTACTTTTTTTTTCTTACTAATTTTTTTAAATAATTATTAATTTATTATTATATTATTTTTATTTAAACGAGTAAACGTGTGATAAACGATTTGACATATCTCACCCGAACACGACCCGTTTATTGAACGTGTTTGGCGTGTCAACCCATTTATTATCCAAATCTGTTAAGATCTCATTCAAACTCGTTTAATTCGTGTCGATTCGTGTTGGTTAATCGTATCGTATCAAATTTTGACAGCCCTAGGCCTAACTTTATTTTTAACCAATGCGAGTTCGTTCCAACCCACCCTTTGCAACAGATGGGTCTTCCTCACATACGATCCGGTTATGTAGAACAGATATTCAGTTTGAAGCGAAGAGGGTCGTTTTCGATGAGAAAGTCAAGATCAGCACTAGGGTTTTTTTTGTTGGTCTTGCAACACTAGTGTTAGAGGCCTAACTTTTAGGGTCAGGCCAACAAATAATCCCACGGGCTCATGTGTTATTTGACCCCACCCCTCTATCTAATACCACCTTAATATTGGGAACAAAAAAAACTTAAATTATTATCGGCCAATTAGGCTAGTGNAAAAAAAAAAGTTATAAGAAAATTTTTCTAATTGTCAAAATTATCTTTCATTATTTTAACTTGGTTTAAAGAAGAAAAACATATTTTTTATTGTTCAAATTTTTAAAAAATTGGCTCTTAACCTAATTCAGAAATAAAGAATGACTCGAACCTTAATCTCTACACCAAATTATATGATTAGTTTAATGCGTATACATTTTTTTTTAAATTAATAACTAATTGAATATTTTAAGAAAAATAAGGATAAAATGGGAAGTTAAGTTACTGAATACAACTTTCTTGTTTTTTCTTGTATTTTTTGCAAGAAAAAAAAGTTAGTTAAATTTGAGAAAATCTAAACATAAGAGAAAATTATTTTTTCTATCATTTTCTATTTCATGCTAAACAAACACATGTAAAATTTTAAAATTTTCTTTTTTTTATACTTTTTAACATTTTCTTGTTAAACAAAAAGACCCATAGGAATACAAATGATAATGTCTAACGAACAACCGTAGAAACAATTGACTAGTTATTATGAACTGACAGGTAGAATTTGTCCCTCATAGGTAAAACTTATCCAAAGAAATTAAGAGTATATACATACATATTTAATCTTATTTTTAACCAAGAGTAATGTTATTAAAATTTACAAACTTAATTTAATTTCTTAATCAAATGTATGACAATAATGTGGTAAATAGTCTTACTGTGACTAAAACTTTTGGACTTCTTCATTAAAATTATATCACTTAACACATCATAATATTAAAAAATTAGGTTAATTTTTTAGATCTCAGTAATATTACTCTCTAACCAATGTAAGATCGTAATATTTCACCATAATTTTTTAACCAATGTCCATGGCCTACTCTATCGACATTAACCTAACGATAGTCCTCTCTCTTTATCAATTTTACTTGTCTATCAATATTTAATCAGATAACATTATGGCAATACATATATCAATTAATCTTAATCCAATTTATAGGAAACTCTGCTACANACATATTTTGATCTAATTTCTTCCACTCCAACTCTCTACCATCTACATCTCATTATTGTTGCCTCTCCACCGTTTTACCACCACCTACACCATCAATCGCCACCAGACAACGGCCATAGTACCACCATTACCACAACACCACCACTAGCAGAACCCCATCATCACTAATATCACTATCACAACACTATTAGTAGTATGCTCTAAATCAATCATATAGATGATGTTTTAGGACTGTAATAGTAAAATTCATNACGAATAGAATTTGCATTTGTGAATCTATTAACAACAAAAAGATATCTAAAAATTCATATACATAGACTTAGGGGTGTCGGGTTAAACGGTTACGTGTCGGGTTAAACGGGTGACGGATGAAAAATATATAAACCCGTACACGACACGTTTAATAAACAGGTAAAAAATCTCAACACGAACACAACTCATTTAATAAACGGGTAACACGACACGACTCGTTTAACCCATCTAATTTTAAAAAAATTATATTAACAAATTTTAATACTCTATTTTTTTTTATTGTCAATTGCACTTATCTTAAAAAAGAAGATTTTTTAGTCAAATCTCATAAAAATAAGACTTAAAGGCTTAAAAANCATCCAAGTCACTAGTGTAGGGACACTAAAACATGTGTGTGGGTGCTTGTTAGAGAGCAAATACATTGAACGTGACCGTTAACTAACGTANATCTTAAAAAAGAAGATTTTTTAGTCAAATCTCATAAAAATAAGACTTAAAGGCTTAAAAAAAAAAAAAGTAAGAGTTCATTACTTTTGATAAGCAACACAACTCTCCCTACCTCCCCTCATTTTTCAATGTGGGACAAATAAGACTTGAAAACTTAAAAAAAAATAAGAGATCATTACTTTTTATAGACAACTCAACCCTCCTCATCTCCCCTCATTTTTCAATGTGGGACAAATAAGACTTGAAGACTTAAAAAAAAAAAGTAAGAGGTCATTGCTTTTTAGACAACTCAACCCTTCTCATCTCCCCTCAATTTTCAATGTGGGACAAATAAGACTTGAAAACTTAAAAAAAAAAAAAAAAGTAAGAGGTCATTATTTTTTATAGACAACTCAACCCTCCCCATCTCCCCTCATTTTTCAATGTGGGACAAATAAGACTGCATTTGTCTTTGAAGTATTCCTCATCTCTTCTCTTTTGTCTTTGAACTACTACTTTACTTTTTTTTTTCTTATTGATTCTTTATTTTTTTTTTCTTACTAATTTTTTTAAATAATTATTAATTTATTATTATATTATTTTTATTTAAACGGGTAAACGTGTGATAAACGATTTGACAGATCTCACCCGAACACGACCCGTTTATTGAACGTGTTTGGCGTGTCAACCCATTTATTACCCAAATCTGTTAAGATCTCACTCAAACTCGTTTAATTCGTGTCGGTTAATCGTATTATGTCAAATTTTGACAGCCCTAGGCCTAACTTTATTTTTAACCAATGCGAGTTCGTTCCAACCCACCCTTTGCAACAGATGGGTCTTCCTCACATACGATCCGGTTATGTAGAACAGATATTCAGTTTGAAGCGAAGAGGGTCGTTTTCGATGAGAAAGTCAAGATCAGCACTAGGGTTTTTTTTGTTGGTCTTGCAACACTAGTGTTAGAGGCCTAACTTTTAGGGTCAGGCCAACAAATAATCCCACGGGCTCGTGTTATTTGACCCCACCCCTCTATCTAATACCACCTTAATATTGGGAACAAAAAAAACTTAAATTATTATCGGCCAATTAGGCTAGTGTTTGGGTCCAAGGACATAAATTTAACGAGCTGACTGTTTGAAAATCAAATCCTCCACTTAAATTGAAAACATTCTATTGTTTTTATTTACGTGCATTTAACAATTAAAAGTCAGATAACTTTAAAATAGACTAAATTAAAAATAACAACCCCTTTCGTTTTATTGAATCCTAAATAAGCCCATGAGTAAAGATTTATAAACTTTTTATGATAGAGCAATATGTCTTTAAATATTTTGATCTAATTTCTTCCACTCCAACTCTCTACCATCTACATCTAATTATTGTTGCCTCTCCACCGTTTTACCACAACCTACACCATCAATCGCCACCAGACAACGGCCATAGTACCACCATTACCACAACACCACCACTAGCAGAACCCCATCATCACTAATATCACTATCACAACACTATTAGTAGTATGCTCTAAATCAATCATATAGATGATGTTTTAGGACTGTAATAGTAAAATTCATTAACTTAATTAAATAAAAGGGCAAATTTATTTATCATATGTCTACTTTATTTCATTTTAATATACATTATATAGTCTATAAAGTATAAGTTAAGAAGATAATTTTTCAAGGTGTTGAAAAGAGAAGACCTATATTTCTTAATACTTAACTCTTAAATGTTCATAATCATAGGATTACTATGTGAACACTATGTAATCCAAATAGAGTGGCACACACTATGTTTAGTTATATTTGAAATGAAGTGACTCGTCCAAGTCACTAGTGTAGGGACACTGAAACAGGTGTGTGGGTGCTTGTTAGAGAGCAAATACATTGAACGTGACCGTTAACTAACGTAAGATTTTTCATATGGAGTTTTACATATCTGTCAGTGTTAAATCCTAAGGTTATAGTTATACAACTGATCCTTAGACTTGAGACATCATTGTTGTCTTGTGTATGAATTTCTATACTTTAACTATATAACATATTAATATACTAACCATGTAACTTAAATATGTATTGTTGAACATAATTAAACATGCATGAAAATTTATGAGTATACAACATGAAATCTATCACCCTTGGTAAATAAAGGGATAATGTCTTACGTAATCTTCTAATATATGACTCAAATAGTACTTGGCCAAGGCAAAATGACAATTAGAAAAAGAATTTTTAATTGATCATTTAGAGTCATAGTCCTAAAATCGAACACATACAATTGAGTTAAGGGTTTGACAGTAATTTCANTATAGACAACTCAACCCTCCCCATCTCCCCTCATTTTTCAATGTGGGACAAATAAGACTGCATTTGTCTTTGAAGTATTCCTCATCTCTTCTCTTTTGTCTTTGAACTACTACTTTACTTTTTTTTTTCTTATTGATTCTTTATTTTTTTTTTCTTACTAATTTTTTTAAATAATTATTAATTTATTATTATATTATTTTTATTTAAACGGGTAAACGTGTGATAAACGATTTGACAGATCTCACCCGAACACGACCCGTTTATTGAACGTGTTTGGCGTGTCAACCCATTTATTACCCAAATCTGTTAAGATCTCACTCAAACTCGTTTAATTCGTGTCGGTTAATCGTATTATGTCAAATTTTGACAGCCCTAGGCCTAACTTTATTTTTAACCAATGCGAGTTCGTTCCAACCCACCCTTTGCAACAGATGGGTCTTCCTCACATACGATCCGGTTATGTAGAACAGATATTCAGTTTGAAGCGAAGAGGGTCGTTTTCGATGAGAAAGTCAAGATCAGCACTAGGGTTTTTTTTGTTGGTCTTGCAACACTAGTGTTAGAGGCCTAACTTTTAGGGTCAGGCCAACAAATAATCCCACGGGCTCGTGTTATTTGACCCCACCCCTCTATCTAATACCACCTTAATATTGGGAACAAAAAAAACTTAAATTATTATCGGCCAATTAGGCTAGTGTTTGGGTCCAAGGACATAAATTTAACGAGCTGACTGTTTGAAAATCAAATCCTCCACTTAAATTGAAAACATTCTATTGTTTTTATTTACGTGCATTTAACAATTAAAAGTCAGATAACTTTAAAATAGACTAAATTAAAAATAACAACCCCTTTCGTTTTATTGAATCCTAAATAAGCCCATGAGTAAAGATTTATAAACTTTTTATGATAGAGCAATATGTCTTTACATATTTTGATCTAATTTCTTCCACTCCAACTCTCTACCATCTACATCTAATTATTGTTGCCTCTCCACCGTTTTACCACCACCTACACCATCAATCGCCACCAGACAACGGCCATAGTACCACCATTACCACAACACCACCACTAGCAGAACCCCATCATCACTAATATCACTATCACAACACTATTAGTAGTATGCTCTAAATCAATCATATAGATGATGTTTTAGGACTGTAATAGTAAAATTCATTAACTTAATTAAATAAAAGGGCAAATTTATTTATCATATGTCTACTTTATTTCATTTTAATATACATTATATAGTCTATAAAGTATAAGTTAAGAAGATAGTTTTTCAAGGTGTTGAAAAGAGAAGACCTATATTTCTTAATACTTAACTCTTAAATGTTCATAATCATAGGATTACTATGTGAACACTATGTAATCCAAATAGAGTGGCACACACTATGTTTAGTTATATTTGAAATGAAGTGACTCATCCAAGTCACTAGTGTAGGGACACTAAAACATGTGTGTGGGTGCTTGTTAGAGAGCAAATACATTGAACGTGACCGTTAACTAACGTAAGATTTTTCATATGGAGTTTTACATATCTGTCAGTGTTAAATCCTAAGGTTATAGTTATACAACTGATCCTTAGACTTGAGACATCATTGTTGTCTTGTGTATGAATTTCTATACTTTAACTATATAACATATTAATATACTAACCATGTAACTTAAATATGTATTGTTGAACATAATTAAACATGCATGAAAATTTATGAGTATACAACATGAAATCTATCACCCTTGGTAAATAAAGGGATAATGTCTTACGTTATCTTCTAGTATATGACTCAAATAGTACTTGGCCAAGGCAAAATGACAATTAGAAAAAAAAAAATTTAATTGATCATTAAGAATCATAGTCCTAAAATCGAACACATACAATTGAGTTAAGGGTTTGACAGTAATTTCANGGGTAAACGTGTGATAAACGATTTGACAGATCTCACCCGAACACGACCCGTTTATTGAACGTGTTTGGCGTGTCAACCCATTTATTACCCAAATCTGTTAAGATCTCACTCAAACTCGTTTAATTCGTGTCGGTTAATCGTATTATGTCAAATTTTGACAGCCCTAGGCCTAACTTTATTTTTAACCAATGCGAGTTCGTTCCAACCCACCCTTTGCAACAGATGGGTCTTCCTCACATACGATCCGGTTATGTAGAACAGATATTCAGTTTGAAGCGAAGAGGGTCGTTTTCGATGAGAAAGTCAAGATCAGCACTAGGGTTTTTTTTGTTGGTCTTGCAACACTAGTGTTAGAGGCCTAACTTTTAGGGTCAGGCCAACAAATAATCCCACGGGCTCGTGTTATTTGACCCCACCCCTCTATCTAATACCACCTTAATATTGGGAACAAAAAAAACTTAAATTATTATCGGCCAATTAGGCTAGTGTTTGGGTCCAAGGACATAAATTTAACGAGCTGACTGTTTGAAAATCAAATCCTCCACTTAAATTGAAAACATTCTATTGTTTTTATTTACGTGCATTTAACAATTAAAAGTCAGATAACTTTAAAATAGACTAAATTAAAAATAACAACCCCTTTCGTTTTATTGAATCCTAAATAAGCCCATGAGTAAAGATTTATAAACTTTTTATGATAGAGCAATATGTCTTTACATATTTTGATCTAATTTCTTCCACTCCAACTCTCTACCATCTACATCTAATTATTGTTGCCTCTCCACCGTTTTACCACCACCTACACCATCAATCGCCACCAGACAACGGCCATAGTACCACCATTACCACAACACCACCACTANGGGAATTAAAAGAGTTCTAATTGAAACTAAATTAGAAAGAGTTTTAATTTGAGATACTACTTGTAGTTAGTATCGACTACCTATAGTCGGGTATGCTTGAACTTATAGGGTCACACACAATAAAATTGATTAGAAACTAAAAGNAAAACTTGAATTGCATGGCAACTGTAAACTGAATGAATTCTTTACCTACTTTGTGTTATATGGAGGTTGATCATGATATGCTGCTAAGTGTCACTCATAATTAGTAGAAACTCGAAGAATGAAACTAATATAAATATATTACTTGTTCTTTATAAAGGGGGAATTAAAAGAGTTNAAATATTTTGATCTAATTTCTTCCACTCCAACTCTCTACCATCTACATCTAATTATTGTTGCCTCTCCACCGTTTTACCACAACCTACACCATCAATCGCCACCAGACAACCGCCATAGTACCACCATTACCACAACACCACCACTAGCAGAACCCCATCATCACTAATATCACTATCACAACACTAATAGTATTATGCTCTAAATCAATCATATAGATGATGTTTTAGGACTGTAATAGTAAAATTCATTAACTTAATTAAATAAAAGGGCAAATTTATTTATCATATGTCTACTTTATTTCATTTTAATATACATTATATAGTCTATAAAGTATAAGTTAAGAAGATAGTTTTTCAAGGTGTTGAAAAGAGAAGACCTATATTTCTTAATACTTAACTCTTAAATGTTCATAATCATAGGATTACTATGTGAACACTATGTAATCCAAATAGAGTGGCACACACTATGTTTAGTTATATTTGAAATGAAGTGACTCGTCCAAGTCACTAGTGTAGGGACACTGAAACAGGTGTGTGGGTGCTTGTTAGAGAGCAAATACATTGAACGTGACCGTTAACTAACGTAAGATTTTTCATATGGAGTTTTACATATCTGTCAGTGTTAAATCCTAAGGTTATAGTTATACAACTGATCCTTAGACTTGAGACATCATTGTTGTCTTGTGTATGAATTTCTATACTTTAACTATATAACATATTAATATACTAACCATGTAACTTAAATATGTATTGTTGAACATAATTAAACATGCATGAAAATTTATGAGTATACAACATGAAATCTATCACCCTTGGTAAATAAAGGGATAATGTCTTACGTTATCTTCTAGTATATGACTCAAATAGTACTTGGCCAAGGCAAAATGACAATTAGAAAAAAAAAAATTTAATTGATCATTAAGAATCATAGTCCTAAAATCGAACACATACAATTGAGTTAAGGGTTTGACAGTAATTTCATACCCTAGTAATTCAACTGAAGCATTGTGTGATAGAAAACTTGAATTGCATGGCAACTGTAAACTGAATGAATTCTTTACCTACTTTGTGTTATATGGAGGTTGATCATGATATGCTGCTAAGTGTCACTCATAATTAGTAGAAACTCGAAGAATGAAACTAATATAAATATATTACTTGTTCTTTATAAAGGGAAAATTAAAAGAGTTCTAATTGAAACTAAATTAGAAAGAGTTTTAATTTGAGATGCTACTTGTAGTTAGTATCGACTACATACAGCCGGGTATGCTTGAACTTATAGGGTCACACACAATAAAATTGATTAGAAACTAAAAGATAAAAGAAAGACAACCAATTAAGAATTAATTGAGGTAAAAACTTAATTGAGTATTAATTAGGGACTTTATAATAATTAATGGTTAAGAAAGAGATTATTTGTAATTATGAGATAATTACAACTTGACTCAAACTAGGATTAGAGCTTTTAATGCTCTATAAATATTTTTACGTAAGAGGTGGATATAAAATATAACAACTCTCTTACTAGTATAAGAAGAACCACCTCTCATTCTCTCTCTACTAGTTTATCAATAGTTAAAGTAAAATCTTCAAGTTTATTAATTTGTGTGGATACTAATAGAGGTCAAACGTTTACGAAATTTGGGATAAAGATGAAATAAGATTTGAAAATTTAAAATTTTTTAGAATACTTAAAAATTGTTAAAGGCACGCTTCAAAAGGTAACTCTTAATCTTCTCTATGTATTTAAGATTTTTTAATTTGTATTAAACATGAATAAATTTTAATATGAAAAATCAAATTATTATTATTTTTTTTAAAAAAATTCCGCTACATTTATTATATTATTCATTTCAAACATCACTACTAACCCCTCCCCTACCNGGTGAGAGAGTGTTATAGTGTGGCAGGTTAGCTTCGAATCTCTTAAAAAACTGAATACGCGCCAATGCCGGGGACAGCATGCTGAGAGGAAGAAATTTTGGAGGTGATAAGAGTTACCGTTCGCATCTTGCTTTTTAATGCTACCTGCAAAGTATGACACACACGTGTATGCATCATCTCTCCATAGACTGTACAAATCTTTACTTATATGAGTAATGTTATATAAATTTAAAAAATAGTAATAATGCATGAATCGATGTGGTACAAAATTAACAATCAAGAATATGAATGAATGCAGTCAATGAACAATAAACAAATAATTAATGATAAAATAGTAAATAAAGGGCTAACACAGGAATTTATAGTGATTCGGTCTGGGATGACCTATTCTATTCTCGTAAATGATAACAGTGGCCTGAGGTTTTTATTAATGGATGAAATCGCCGAAAAGAGTATCTCTAGGAGTATTACAGTGCTTGGACAAGGAGAGAGGAGGGTGTACAATGGAAAGTGTAGAGGCTTCGGAGGCGTGTCCTCAATGTTAAGTGGGGGTATATTATATAGTGAGAGTAAGGCAGTGACGTGAGTGAAAAGTCTTCTACAATTTTGATAAGTATAATCTTAGTAGAACTAGATCTCTGTATTTCGATATTATCTCACTCGTGTCCCTATTTTGTCGAAAGATAATCATGATTTTGAGCTTAGTCTTGGACTTGGTCTTGACTTTGAACTTGAATCGAAGTAGGCTTGAGCTTGCCTCATATACAAGATAACGTAGTAGGACAAAAGGGGGAGCCTTGGGTGGCGCCTGGTGTTGGTGAACCCCTGGGCGGCGCCCCAAGGACTTGGGCGTTGGCTATTGGTGTTTTGGGTGTTGGCCTCTTGAACGTCCACCTCTTGATGTGTTGACCCAGGTTTAGTTGGATTCTTCTTTAGGCTTTTTTGGTTTATTTGGGTTGGGTTTGGCCCAAACAAATTCAGGCTCATCAAGTAGAATAAAAAATTAGACTTGATAATTATAATTAGTAATTTCACTGTGGATCTTAATATTTATTAAGAGTGACTACCTATTCAATAATTGAGATTATCAAGTCTAATTTTTAAGTCTATTTAGCATTACTCTATTTTTATTTTTAGTTCAACAGTTAGCGGTATTCGCGTCAACTTAAACACACCTCAACTAATATTGTCTCTTGGTTTGGGCAAGGATTGATCATTCGTGTTGAAATTAAAATATTCATAAAATTCTTCATAATCTAACTTTAAAAAATTATTCAAATTTAAATTTAAGACATATCTGTCCAGATTTTTTAGAGAACACAATTAATCGGTCCCATTGATGGAATTTGTAGCGGGGCCCCACAATGGGGGTTTTTTTGTTTGGGTCCCCCAACAGGTCTGCTGATTAGATTCTCCAGTGGGGCTCTTGCATGACCCAACCCATGACCGTTCTAGCTCGAGTATTACGACCTTCGCTATGGAGACAAAATGAAAGGGTTTGTATTCCAAGAATGTTATACATACCTAATTAATGTGATTATTACATGTGTGTATTCCAAGAATGTTATACATACTTTTTTTTGTTACATGTGTTTAAATTTGTCTTTTCTATTCTCTCAAACTCAGATATTGGTCATTGTAGTCTGAACGAATTTAAAACATTCTATGAAAAACAAGGATAACCAACTTTTAAAGAGTGTCAAAAATATCGAACCTAAAATCTCTAAATTATCATAATTCAACCACTAAATCAGCCTTAATTATTGTATCACTTCTGTCTAGGCCATCCATTTGGGGTCTCTCTATCAATTCCCTTCTATCTTTACAAGAAGGGACACACTACTTGATTTATTCCCTAGGACAGTCGAAAGCCCTAACCTTAAGGAAGCAGCTGCTGTATCCCTTCTCTCCTTTCTTCCTCCATCCTTCACCCCTTCTTGGGTCCCTCCAATAGGGGCGTATGGCAGTTCACATTATCGCTATCTGATGCCATTCAACTGGCAGTTTAGGCTGTACTGCTTGCGGAGCCAGATAAAAAAATGGTTGATGCCTACACAATTAATCAGCAATAGAACAAATCTTAATTATGCTGAATAATGTCAAGAGAAAGCTGTGCCCTCAATGCAATTTGCAGAGTTCTTCAAATACAAAAACTGTTGTTTACAACCATACAGACCATGCACATATACTTGCGGTATCTTATGAGATAGGCATTTCTAACCATGGTCCATAGGAGAGTTGAATTTCACAGTGGGTGATNACCTGTTGTTTACAACCATACAGACCATGCACATATACTTGCGGTATCTTACGAGATAGGCATTTCTAACCATGGTCCATAGGAGAGTTGAATTTCACAGTGGGTGATGAGGGAGCAAAAAGAAGATGGAGGGGCAAGAATAGATGTCTAAAAAAACACAGTAATTCTGCAAGGCGGTTCAGTTAATGGCACTCATTCTCGCCATCTTTGAGAGTACCCATAACTGGGCTGTAGTCTATATAGTATTTGCAACCAAGATAAAGGTATCATAATGAGGATGTATAACATGGGGTTGGTTTCTCTCCCATGCCCAACGGTGTTATTCCTTTAAAGGATGATGAACAATAAGTAAATCTCTTCATCATAATAATAAAGAGAGCACAAAAAAATGGTCAGAAAGCTCATCTGACAAGNACTGAGGATGTATAACATGGGGTTGGTTTCTCTCCCATGCCCAACGGTGTTATTCCTTTAAAGGATGATGAACAATAAGTTAATCTGTTCATCATAATAATAAAGAGAGCACAAAAAAATGGTCAGAAAGCTCATCTGACAAGAACTCAATTACCAGAACAGACCAAAAGCCATTCCTGTATTATTGTTACAAAATGCTGTTTCTCAAAAGTTTTTTACAATTTTTTCATTTAAAAAAATAGGGACAAGAAATAACGGCATGTCATAACAAATTTTTTCCCTATACTTTANCGGTGACGTGAGTGAGAAGTCTTCTACAATTTTGATAAGTATAATCTTAGTAGAACTAGATCTTTGTATTTCGATATTATCTCACTCGTGTCCCTATTTTGTCGAAAGATAATCATGATTTTGAGCTTAGTCTTGGACTTGATCTTGACCTTGAACTTGAATTGAAGTAGGCTTGACTTGCCTCATATACAAGATAACGTAGTAGGACAAAAGGGGCAGCCTTGGGTGGCGCCTGGTGTTGGTGAACCCCTGGGCGGCACCCCAAATACTTGGGCGTTGGCTCTTAGTGTTTTGGGTGTTGGCCTCTTGAACGTCCGCCTCTTGATGTGTTGACCCAGGTTTAGTTGGATTCTTCTTTAGGCTTTTTTGGTTTATTTGGGTTGGGTTTGGCCCAAACAAATTCAGGCTCATCAAGTAGAATAAAAAATTAGACTTGATAATTATAATTATTAATTTCACTGTAGATCTTAATATTTATTAACAGTGACTACCTATTCAATAATTGAGATTATCAAGTCTAATTTTTAAGTCTATTTAGTATTACTCTATTTTTATTTTTAATTCAACAGTTAGCGGTATTCGCGTCAATTTAAACACACCTCAACTAATATTGTCTCTTGGTTTGGGCAAGGATAGGTCATTCGTGTCGAAATTAAAATATTCATAAAATTCTTCATAATCTAACTTTAAAAAATTATTCAAATTTAAATTTAAGACATATCTGTCCAGATTTTTTAGAAAACACAATTAATCGGTCCCATTGATGGAATTTGTAGCGGGCCCCACAATGGGGTTTTTTTGTTTGGGTCCCCCAACAGGTCTGCTGATTAGATTCTCCAGTGGGGCTCTTGCATGACCCAACCCATGACCGTTCTAGCTCGAGTATTACGACCTTCGCTATGGAGACAAAATGAAAGGGTTTGTATTCCAAGAATGTTATACATACATTTTTTTGTTACATGTGTTTAAATTTGTCTTTTCTATTCTCTCAAACTCAGATATTGGTCATTGTAGTCTGAACGAATTTAAAACATATTCTATGAAAAACAAGGATAACCAACTTTTAAAGAGTGTCAAAAATATCGAACCTAAAATCTCTAAATTATCATAATTCAACCACTAAATCAGCCTTAATTATTGTATCACTTCTGTCTAGGCCATCCATTTGGGGTCTCTCTATCAATTCCCTTCTATCTTTACAAGAAGGGACACACTACTTGATTTATTCCCTAGGACAGTCGAAAGCCCAAACCTTAAGGAAGCAGCTGCTGTATCCCTTCTCTCCTTTCTTCCTCCATCCTTCACCCCTTCTTGGGTCCCTCCAATAGGGGCGTATGGCAGTTCACATTATCGCTATCTGATGCCATTCAACTGGCAGTTTAGGCTGTACTGCTTGCGGAGCCAGATACAAAAATGGTTGATGCCTACACAATTAATCAGCAATAGAACAAATCTTAATTATGCTGAATAATGTCAAGAGAAAGCTGTGCCCTCAATGCAATTTGCAGAGTTCTTCAAATACAAAACCTGTTGTTTACAACCATACAGACCATGCACATATACTTGCGGTATCTTATGAGATAGGCATTTCTAACCATGGTCCATAGGAGAGTTGAATTTCACAGTGGGTGATGAGGGAGCAAAAAGAAGATGGAGGGGCAAGAATAGATGTCTAAAAAAACACAGTAATTCTGCAAGGCGGTTCAGTTAATGGCACTCATTCTCGCCATCTTTGAGAGTACCCATAACTGGGCTGTAGTCTATATAGTATTTGCAACCAAGATAAAGGTATCATAATGAGGATGTATAACATGGGGTTGGTTTCTCTCCCATGCCCAACGGTGTTATTCCTTTAAAGGATGATGAACAATAAGTAAATCTCTTCATCATAATAATAAAGAGAGCACAAAAAAATGGTCAGAAAGCTCATCTGACAAGAACTCAATTACCAGAACAGACCAAAAGCCATTCCTGTATTATTGTTACAAAATGCTGTTTCTCAAAAGTTTTTTACAATTTTTTCATTTAAAAAAATAGGGACAAGAAATAACGGCATGTCATAACAAATTTTTTCCCTATACTTTATAGAAAAGAAAGTCTTTTTCCATTATTGATCTTTGAAAGAAGATCAAAAAACATAAAGGGGAAACTACATGAAACACAACTTCATATTCTAACTTTTACATCTGGACGCCAAAAACCTTTCTTACCGATGAGAAACTGCTCCTGATGTAAAGTTNTGTAGAAAAGAAAGTCTTTTTCCATTATTGATCTTTGAAAGAAGATCAAAAACCATAAAGGGGAAACTACATGAAACACAACTTCATATTCTAACTTTTGCATCTGGACGCCAAAAACCTTTCTTACCGATGAGAAACTGCTCCTGATGTAAAGTTACTGACCAGTGAATTGAGCGCAAAATTGGACTTAGCTTGTTAATCATTTCCTTGGTATCCTGAAGTAAAAGAATGCCACCAGGTCTCAGTATCCGATCCATCTCAACTGCCACATCTTTTATGTCACATCTGAAAAAATTGTAGAAACTGAGGTCATAATAACAGCCAAAAACCATGGGAGATGCAAAAACCAATGAAAAACATGCTTTTTTGGAATTTATGTTCGTAGTCATTGAGTTTGCAACGGAAGGTTTGAATGGCCATATAAACATGTATCATCGAAATAGGTCAAACATTTACTGGGCAATTCTGGTGTTACCTTTGGATTAGGTTTCTGATGAGGAAACTGGAATGCAGGAGATCATAGGTTCGAGGGTAGGTATTAAAAGACTCACACCAGTCGTGATAGATTCCGATCAGCCCTCTATCAAAGATAACAGACAAAGTATCTGGCCCGTCAATGGGGATGACATTCATTACCCATAGAGGTAGGTCAATAAGTGCAGCAGCAAATCTGTTAGAGCACTAAAGACATCTCAGACAATGACCAAAAAGCATTAGTAGTAACTAATTCACTAACTAAATATCTTACCCTCCATAGTTGGCATTCATATCCATCACATTCCTTATACTTGACCAGTTTATACCAAGGCCTCCCAGATAAAAATCTGAGACAAGTGTGGACCATTGTTTGGTGTCCTCATAAAAGATATCTTCAGTATCTCGTTCAGCGGATACGCTTGGAGGTTTACTGCGCAGTCTTTCAGGCCAGGGTGAGGGCCAGCTGGATGAGTCACCCATGCTTGCTCCTGGAAGTGGGGGAAGACAACTGTCAAGCGGAACATACCTAGCCACAGAAAAAAAAAATCAATGACCACAATGAGGATGATGGTGAGAAAATCAATTATATCGTAAATTCTGAAATTATACCATGAAATTTTTGGTCTGTTATTCAAATTGCACAATGGTGGGTTATTTTCTTTGCACTTTTCATAGCAGGAAGATTGAACAGGCTTTTGATACATAACTAGCCCAATTCCAGATGAATCTACGGTCTTAGCTACTACCTTCCAGCAAATTGCTTCAGTCAGAGCCACCATAGCTGCAAGAAACATGGAATATGAACTTTCAATTTAGAATCCAAGATTGAAGGACAACACAAAATTGGCCTCACTCCACAAAAAGATACTGAACGCAAATGTGTTCTTGCCTTGTGACAATTCAATGAAACTGTAATTGCATGAATATTTTCAAGAAAATCATACACGGAAGGCGAGATGTAAAATTACATACCCTTCCAGACATTCTGATCTCTTTCATCCTCACGGTAAACTGGTGTGGCTGACCAGACAAAAAACCCTCCAGGCCTAAGAATTCTGTTGAGTTCCATGAGCGGCTTCCCACCTACAATGAATGGCATTATAAGGACTCTAGACCAATCACATTGACAAAGTGTAAACGGTCACAGCACACCATCTGCATCCCAGTGGACCCTGCATCGTGCACAGTGAATTAAATCATATGCATTATCTGGAAATGTCAGCCTTTGAGTTCCAATAACCGAAAGAGTAGCAGGAATTCCCCGCTCAAGAGCAAACTGTATCTGAGCCTCGTGTTCATCCTTTGGGGCAAATGACATGGTGATAACATTTTTGTCAAGTAAGTAGCCACCAAAGCTAGCAACACCACAACCGACATCTAAAATAACCCTCGTGTGCTTTCCCCATTCGATTGTTGGCAAGTTCTGAGGAAAGAAAGGAAAACAGAGTCAGATAGAGTAATGTATAATAAATAAAAAGATAAGTCCAGATGCACATCAAATAACATGCAGAGATTACTATTAAACTGATTGTAAACCAAATTAGAACCAGAGATGTTTTTCATAAAAAAATTCGAGTTGAATTAGTTGTCCATTGCAAGCCAAAGACATCTGAAGAGTCGGTACTGAGTACAGAGCAGAGTTTCACCATTCACTGTTGAAGCACAGGAAAGATGAATTAATGTTTTTTTTTCTTATTGGGTGTAGACACAACACTTTATTTCGTCTGTACAGAGAATTGTCAGTGTAAACCATTTGGTATGTGCCTCTTTAAACATTTTCCAAATTCTGATCACACCAGCATACTGATTACCTGAACTAGGGACATTTCATTACAAAGCAAACAGAAACTTTCACAGTAGAAAAAACACTAAACCCGAAGTTCTCACTGCCAAAGTGCCAGGTTTTTTAAGTATCTTCAATTTCAAAGTATCACCATTGATCAGCATTTGCAAACTTCTTCCTAAATATGTTTCCTTGCGTAACGCTTACTTCTACCTTTTGCGGCCATTTCACCTAAAAAGATATAGCAGATCCCTATTTTCGTGTGGTTGGTTGGAGATGACATCAAGTTAAATGCAATAACAATATTCACAAAACAAGTTACAGACATACGTTGCCTGCTTTGATTGGAGTTGACATCCAGTTAAATGCAACAACACTATTCACAAAACAAGTTACAGACATACATTGCCTGCTAGTCAGCTTTTTAAATCTAGTGAAGAGATAGTCTATATATTACCTTCTCTATAAAGTCAATGTAGTGAGTAACTCCATCCTTAAATTGAGTACCACCTCCAGGGAAAACAAGATAATCACCAGACTTGCGTACCCAATTTTGTTCCTTTTTGTATTCAACAAGCTTTGGATGAGGGACATTATCATACCAGATCTGAAAACCAGAATTTCAAACTGCATGACATGTAATATTCTAACATCAGAAGAACCAAAAATACATGTGAACATATTAATACTTTCTCAAGCTAATTAAAATACCTGTTTTGCTTAAAGACAAGTATATATATATTGGAAGAAAGGAATTTTCCTCTAAAAAATAGACGGTAGATTCAAGCCAATGGAATGTCAAAAGAGTACTGCTCAAATTCAATAAACAGACCTGTGTTCCATGTTCGGACTAGACAGTTCCATAATTTTGCACATAAAGCTACAAATCCAATAAATAAAGGAAACAAGCGAACTGGGACAGTTTTTTTTGCAAAACTTTCGGTTGTAATCAGCATGTGAAAAGCTAAATTTTCCAATTTCTCCATTAAAGTCAAACTTGGCATAAAAACTCCCATAACCAAAGGTAGATAACACAACTTCCATCACGATCACAGTTTGAGTAGACATCACTGCAATCACTAGACTTCCAAAAGCTAATTCATTATTTCCTACTTTCACAGCTATCAATACATACTCAAGCAGGCTATAAGCCTTTTAGGCAAATGTAGGAATTCATCAAACAAATAAGACAACTCCATTTCAAATCTCACATATAATTCAGCTAATACGCCTCTTACAATCTCGAAAACCCAAAAGAATCCCCGATCAACAGAATTAAATACTCAAATCCAAGAAATTAAAACAAGAACTACAATATCTTACCAAACCGTAATCAATCTCACCATGTCCCTGCTTTTAGGCCATGGAACTCGAACCCTATACCCTCTGGGAAGCGGAATCAAACACCGCGGACTACTCGGCTTTGGACAATGCCGCTCTCTGTGCTCCATGTGTCTCCTTGAGCGCAACGCCTTTATAGCCTTGAAATTATCAAGACATGGTATATAATCAGCCGCCACAGAACCCTCACAGACCTTCCAATCCAGCAATTCCACATCACTTGGTTCAACAGTACTGAAATTGGACGCCACGCCGTCGTGTTGCTGAGACGGTGTATTTGGGCTAGCATTTGAGATCGGATGGGTTGGATTTGAATGCGGAGAAGAAGAAGAAGAAGAAGAAGAAGGTATTGGTTTTGATTGGGTCTTAGAGAGATCGGCAGTGAAAATGGAGTATTGAGAGTTGGTTAAGAGAAGGAATGTGAAGAAGACGAGTAAGATGAAGAGAGAGAAGATGAATGGGTATTTTCGTTCTTTCAATAGATTATCTACTGAGATCGCCATTCTCTTTCAAGAGGTTCTGAACTGAATCAAGAGAGAGAGAGACAGATGTTAAAGACGGTGCCGCGGTAATTATGTGGGGGAGTTTGAATTGAAATATTATTAGTTTATCATATAGGAAAGCGGGTGGGGCTCACCATGGTCTGTTATCAATCTGTGGAATCTCTATGTAAATGACGGTTTATTCTGGCGGGGACATAACTGATAAGACCACGTCTTGAGATTGGTTGGGTTGGGTGAGAGTTGGCAAAAGGCTTCAACGAATCAACAGTGACTGGGCCTGAGTTGTGAGCTTTGGACATATAATGTTTGAAATGAAAAACATATTAAATTATAAATTAATTAAATATTAAAATAATATGGCATGTCATAAAAATAAGTGATGTGATATTTTGGAAGAGAAATATGTAAGGGATAAGATTGAACTTATGAATTACCTTATTATATAGATATTTCAATCAATATTTTGAAAAAGTTATTTATTTATTTTTAAAACATGTCAAAATATTTATATTTTCTAAGTCACTGAAATAATACACTGAAACCTAATTTTAATCCTTGCTAATGACAATTTTGCTTGTAAATTTAATATAAAATTAACTGAAAATGATAAAAGTGAGATCAAACTTGTAGTCTAAATTATACGATAAAAATCAAATAACGAATCAGACATTTGTGAACCCTTTTTTTTTTGGGTTGAGAAACTTCTACACTATTTAGACTACAATTTCGATCCGAAACTTTAATCAGACTAGTAGTGTTAAAAATTAACACAGTAATAATTAATTTAGATTTTGCTTTAGTAGGCTCAGATAATTCATGAATAAATCTTTCAGACTCATCAAATAAATAGACACAAACACGACTATATACCATCTCAAATAACTTTAAGTATGAACTGAACAAATTTTGATAGGCTAAAATGTCATTGTCAACCCGAACAACCCCTTTATTTCTTTTACCTTCCTCTTTACCTGGTTTTTTTAACAGGCTACTAGCATGAGTTGAGACAATTCTATCGAAGTTCATAGATCCTTGCCTGAGCTGCATCTAGCAGCAGTTTTAGAAGTTTTATCTACAGATTTCCCATGACTTACATATCCTAAACACCAAGAAGATAAATATAGCAGAGGAATACCGTAATTTTCGGATTGACATTGCCTTTTCAAATTTTTATTATTTCATTTAAATGACACAAAAATGATTAGATCAGAGTTCGTAAATCATAATTTCATCAACACATACCATGTCATACTTCCCACCATTCAAAAAACGACCTCAAACTTTTAGATAGCAATAAGCAAAATTGAACAACATACACACAAATCCTGCCTAGCAAACCCATATGCCAACTCTCACAAAGGAAAGGACAGTCATAGTTATTAGGAGGTTAATTGTGTGATTAGCATGTGCTTACGAGCCGTGCACATGCCCCACACACACACACACAAGCACGCCCACATAAGGTTATTAGTTGAACGAACCCGAGTCAAGTTGGAGTTGAGATTAAAAATTTGTTTCTTAATCGAATCTAAAAAATTATTTAAATTCGATTCGTTTAGAAAACGAGTCAAAAATAAGTCAGAGTCTACGCCTGTCGATTTGAACTGAACTTATAAAACTTATTTTCTAAGCGACTAAAAAAAAGGGAAGACTAATAAAGGTAAAATATTTTGATCAATAAAATGACACGAGCATGATTTCATCAGTGCCACTACGCATAGCAACTGCTGAGTTCAAATGATAGAAAACAAGTTATTATCAAAATGAAATGATTACAAAGCTCCAACACAAACAAAACGTAAACGCCCACCGTGGGGCTCGAACCCACGACCACAAGGTTAAGAGCCTTGCGCTCTACCAACTGAGCTAGACGGGCTTTTTGTTGGTTACGTGTTTAATTTATAATTTTTTTGCTTCTCTAAACGAGGACCCTGTGGAAATCCCCTTGCAGGTGCTCGCTGCTAATGTAAAACTGGAAATTCATAAACTAAACTGGTCGAGCCAGATATGGGATAAAATAAAATAATACTAATACACCACTAAAGGGTCTCCACCGAGAATATTCATTAATTAAGGGGACTTTAATAACTTATTACACTAACACAAAGCAATTAAGACATCTTATTTGAACCTAATTTGAAGATATAATATGTTAAATTAAATGTGAAGTTTATCCAACACTATAACTCACAAATAATTTAATAATTATATTGAGTTTGAATAAATTCTCAAATTAAGTCACAATAATATTACTTGATCAAAAAATAATTTTTTAAAATCCAAGAGCCCAACCCTTGGAGGTTTTAGTGTGGCAATGCGAGGGTGCACTATTCAAAATGATTTTTTTTCTTTTTTTTTACCGAGTGTTTAGACTTGCATTGATTAGTCCTTCTAATTGTTATCGCTGGCTTGAGTTGAATTGTAGCATCTCTCTAAGGATAAAAAGTGGCAAACCCTTTAGTGGGTGTGAAAAAAATTTGAATATGAGATCTTGTGCGCAGTGATTCTCGCACAATAAAAGAAAATGACAGATCTCTCTTTTGGTGAACACGGAATTTACGTAAAAGTCGAGGATCCCGAGACAACATAAAGTGAAAAAGATCGTAAGGAGTTGTGATGAATTACTTTTCCAGCTGTCCACATGATTTCGACAAGTTGAAATGAATTTTGCCACTCAAATAAAAGAGTTATAAGAGCGCTAGAGTGTTTTTCGACGTAATCCCTCCGATGATCAAGTGGATATGTGAGAGATGTAAAGAAAAACACTGTTATATTGTTCAATATGGTTTGCGTACCTTTGCTTTAAATTTTAAAGAGCTATTTACACCTTCATGAAAGTAATCATTGTTGATAAGTGGGCCCCTTGAAGATAGAGCTCCCCATTAGTCCATTTGGAAGACAGTCGGCGGTGCTCAATCCTTGGACAAAGCACCTTCCATTTTGTGTAGAAGAGGCTCAGGCATTAAATGCTCAAGTTCCCGAGCACTTAATGCTATTTCTTCTGGGTTTTTCGAACGTTAACTATGTCTCATCCTTTTGTGAGATCATTAAATGCTTCCCTGTGATAACTACACACGAGTAGGGACATCTTTGTCTTTTGACCCTTGATTCTGTGCTCTTTGCCACGTGTAACATAGTTATTGGATATGTGTCTGTCCCCTTTGCCATTCTGATTGCTTTGGAAAGAGAAGTCAATAATTATTGATCAAGTTTAACTCCAAATAACAATAATCGTCATTCTGATACCTCTGCCTCGAGATCCTAGAGCTGAGATGACATGTTTGGAATAGATCTCGAGAAAACATTGACGCCGAGGACACGTGTCAATCACAGAAGAGTCGAGGAGTATTGATGTTGAAGACACATGTCACTATCTGAACCCTCCGATGAAACGTATGCCGAGAACACGTGTCACTTTCAAATGATATGTCTCAATAACAGCGACAAATCAGTGCCTGGGACACGAGTCCATCACAGATGGGTCCGAGAAACCTTTATTGCCAAGGATGCTTGTCTCAATAATAGTGCTCCGAGGGAATGGAAGTCGATGACACATGTCAGCCTTTGGGAACTCCACATGACTAACGCCAAGAACACGTGCCGACTCCTTCCTGTTTCTTTGAGGTGTCCCATTTCTAAGTTATCAAATGTCAACTGGTGAACACTGATAAGTAACAAAAATTGTTGTCCTAAAGTTTTGGATAATAGATGCCTAGGCCATTTTGAATATCGACTCAAATTCAAATTCAAATTTCAATAAAAAAAAGGAATAAAAAAATTGATTTGGTATAAAATTATAACCTTTTTAAAAAATTCTCATATTGTTCCGTGAGTTCATTTCTTTAAATTTTTTCCTCAAGAAGTCGATGTTATTTCTTCTAAAACCAAAAAAAAACCCACCTTCAAATTCCTTCTGAAACTTTGTTCAAAAAAAGAAATTCCTTCTGAAATCCATCAAACAAATCAAAACCATGAAATCAAATAAAAATTCACATAAATTTCGTCTGAAACCAATCAAACCCACCTTCGAATTGTAACTAAATTTATGTTTATGGAGAAAGGTAAAGAGTGATACGTGACCTAGGGTTAGAAACTTACCTTCAAATTTTTTTGATTGTGTCATTGAGAAAGATCTATGGAGGCTAACGAGGGCGCTTAAATTTCGTTCCTTCCATGGTTGTGACCGATGGATAGAAGGGGTAGATTTGCCATGAGATTAAGGAGGCTGTGGTTTTGGTGGGGAACCCTTGTTTGCAGGCGATAGAGAGAAGAATAGAGGTTGTGTTTTTGGCTCAAAATATTGAGTAAAAAGTTTAGTGTTCTTTGGGTCAAGAAAAGAGTTTTTCTTATTTTAATATAAGTTTAAGTTGAAAGTTAGGCTTTCTCCAATGGAAACTTACACCTTCACTTAAATTTGAGTGAAAAATAAAAAATAAAAAATTTGATATAAACTTCATAAAACTCGCATTTGAAAGAAGAGAAATTAAAATTTAAATAAGAACAAGCTTAAATTTAAAATAGAATAAAATATGACTATTGGATCTTTAAAATAGGATGTAATCTTACCATTAAAAATTTAGATATAGATTTGAGTTTTCTTGATTTGAGTTTAAAAAATGGTTTTTCTTTATTTGTTACGAATATGAGTCTAGTATTGAAGAAGTATTTTAGACTATTTTTACTCAAATTTAAATTTGAGTATAAAAAAGGATAAAAAAAACTCTTAAATTTTTTTTCCAATGCTAGGCCCATATCTATACCAAATAAAGGGAAACCCTTTTTGAAACCCAAATCAAGTGAGACTTAAATCCTTACCCTTTTCACCAATGGTGTGATTACACCTCTCTTTAAAAATTCAATGGTCATATTTACCTTTTTGTAAATTTGAGTTTGTTCTCACTAAAAAAAAAAAAGTTTTCCTTCCTTTAAATTTGAGTTCTCCATTGAAAAGGTCTATACCAAAATAAGTTTTTTATCTTTATTTTTTTTAACTCAAATTTAAGTAAGGATTAGATCTCCAGTAGAGATGGTCTTAAAAAAAGTTTTTAAGCCACTTTTACCCAAATTTAAATTTTATTTTATTTTTGGGTAAAGAGTAGAGATGATCTAATAGTAATCTCTCTAATACTAATTTAATAAGAGGGGATGAAGTTTCGAATCAAATGGACTGGTCCCAAAATTTATTTATCAAACTCATATAAATCAAAATTACTCGATTAAATCCCATTTGTCATAACGAGTATTACCTAATTTTTAATAAAAGTTAATGTTATTATACGCGATGAGTTTTGCACAATAAATAAAAAGACAGATCTCTCCCATAGTGAACTCGTGTTCATCAAGAAAGTCGATGATCCCGTGGCATAGGAAGAACCAAGATGGCTCAACGAAGGCCTAAGGAGTGGTGATGAATTGTTTTAGGGGCTGCTCGATCGACTACGACGGGTCATAGGCGGTTCCTGACACACAGAAAATGGGTTAAAAGGGTGTCGGAGTATTTTTTGGCATATCCCCTCCGACGCTCAAGTCAATTCTTTGAGAGAGGGAAAGAATAAAACACTGTATTGTGTTCTTGGGGAGTGATTTTTGTGTGCCTTTGCACTATATTTTTGGGGACTATTTATACCTCCAAAAATCCATCATTACTGATGGTTTAGGCAGTAGATAGTACCCAAACATAGGGCAGTGTGCCTCATATTTTGCATGAGGGAGATCCCGTTATTAATTACTAGGTCCCTCGAGCATTTAATGCTCTTTCTTTAATGTAGAGACATTAAATGCTCGGGTCCTGGAGCATTTAATGCTCTTTCTTCTAGGTTTTCAAAGCCATCATAGATGTCCCATCAACTGAGGGTTTATTAAATGCTTGATTGAGATAGCTGCATGTCAGCAGGGGTATTTTTGTTCATTCACCCCTAGCCTGTACTTCGTGCCATGTTTTTAAACTTCTTTTGGTGGAGTGTCTTGTTCATTCTGCCATTCTGACTATATTGGGAAGAGTACCCTCATGATCCCTAGTCTAGTTCTAAAACTGATCAGTTGTCAACCAGTAGTCTCTCCAAAAGCTGAAGACATGTGACCAGACTAGAGTTTTCAGTAAGTGCCCTCGAAGTGAAGGTACCTTTGGTGCTGAGGACACATGTTTGTCATAGATAGAGGGTACATCGGTGCTGAGCACACGTGTCTGTGTCAGAGCAACGGGTTCCTTCAGAGCCAAGGACACGTGTCTTCACCTGAACAAGACATATCCTCGGTACTAAGGACGCGTGTTTTCATCAAAATAAAATACGTGCCCTCGATGTCGAAGACACGTATTGGTGATCAATTTCCTTCTCAGGAGTGTCCCATCAGTTATAGAGACTTTATTTATTGATTTTATCATTTTTTTATTAGATTGATAGTGATCTCGATTATTAATTGAGATTTATTATCAATTCAATAGTTATAATTGATCATATCAATAAATAAGTTTATTAAATTAAATATAAATAATATTTCCTTTTTAAGATTAGCTATGTATCATCCCAAGAGGCCATTGACAACATACTTACGCACCTTAGAGCATCTCCAACGCCTCTCGTTACACCTTTCCTTTTAGTTGTTTTGGCGAGCAACCCTAAAAAATTCAACTCCAACCCACTAGCTATCCGTCTCGTCAAAACCTAGGAAACCAACTTTGCTCGCCAGATCTGGAAAGGAGAAATTGCTTGCCAGATCCTTCCTGCTAATCCTTGCTGCTACTGTGAACCAAGTATTCATCTCTCCCTCCTCTTGCTCCTTTGTTACTGCCTTGATCATTCCTAATGATGCACAAATTGGTTTGCACACTACTTGTCAGATGAGTAGTATAAATACAGTAAAATAAGTAGAGGGAGAGAGAAGACAAGATTTATAGTAGTTCAGTCAATATGACCAACGTCCACTTTGAATGGCAAGGGTCGTCAGTATTTTATTAACTCCGGTATGTAGGAAGAGCAAAGAGTTACAATCTTTGAGAGGAAGATGAGAGAATTATGCTCAAATGAGTGTGATGTCCCGTAAGTGTTAGTGGGACTTACAATTTATAGTGGCTTAGTGTAGTAATTGAATAGCCAGTCTGGCAATCATAACGGGTTGGGGTCGTTTAATAGTCATAATGGATTGGGGTGATTTTAACAGTAATTAAATAGCTTAGCTACCTCTCTTCTCCTCAACCAGCAAAGAAGTTATGATGCTCTCTAAAGGACTTGGTCAAAGGACGTGGGAAGGTTAACTCTCTCCAAGCGGCGAGGATGAAGCTCCTGGATGCTCCCTTGGTGGCATAGCTCCTTGATGGGCTTGATCGGCTTGGACCCCATAGGGCTTGTTGGGTCTTCTATAAGTTTGGGCTCTTAATTAAGTTTGGCATTTCCACATGGATTGGATCTGGTCCATCATTTGCCCTATAATGCCTTGCGTCTAACGGAACTTGGAAAAAAGGGTATTCAGTTTGAGTTTGAATTTTTGGCTGACGGGCATAATTGAAAAAAAATTGGGAGGCCAAAACATGTGCTTTTAGGCCTTTTTTGGGATTTTTAACAGCATCAGTCATAGCCAAAGGCAATGTGTCTTGTAGGGCTCGCCGAAAGTTTTGATTTGATATATTATAAGCTTCATTTGGAGTAATGGAGCAAAAATTACGATCAAAATAACGACCAAAGAGCTGGGCACACTGTTTGGGCGACTAGACACTGTTCTAGGTGAGCTGGCAGCTAAAATTTTTTTTTTTTAAAGAACTTCGGGAGGCCAAAACATCTATTTCTAGACCTTTTTTGGACTTTTTATAGCATGTTTCATTGCCAAAGGCAATGAGTTTTGTAGGGATCGCCAAGAGCTTTCATTTGATTTATAATAAGCTCCGTTTGGAGTTTCGGATCAAAAGTTACGGTTAAAATAGCGTGTTGCCCTTTTTAAATCCGAATTTTTTTAAAACTTCTCTTGGTTAGCGACCCCATCCCTTCCAGTTGACTCCTTTTGCTTGTAGAACCTCATTGACTATATAATCTCCTTCCTTCCTTTCCTTTTTTTGATTCTTAAAAAGCTCGAGGTTGCAATTTGGGGTTTTTTACTTCTCCAAGAAGATTTTAAAACCCTAGCTATAAATAGAAAACACCTTTTTCATTCTAACCATTTCATTCATTCTTGAGAGAGGAAGGAGAGTGCTCCTCTTGAAATTTTTGAAGATCCAAAGGTTTAAAGATCTTGAGTTTGAGCATTAAGCACTTCGATCAATGTCGACTAGAAAAGAGGAGGTGCAAGCACCCACTATCATCGAAGAAGGAAAGGTATGCATTGAGGGTGGTGGGCACCTTGGCTCCGAACATGGTGGAGGTGAGCAGACAGCGTGCGAAGGGGAGGAGCTTCTCGCCTACTTGGGCGCTAATTTGAGCGACGAGCTAGTGGTGGACATTGTTGGGTATGCAACAAGGGTAAGCTCCCTTGGGCGTGCAGCCAAAACAAGTAAAGGAGATGTTAGGCGTGCCTGTGGGCCACATGGGGATGCTAGGGTTGGACTTGGTTGAGCAGGCTACTCACGTGAGATGTTAGGCGCGCACCATTATGGGTGGAATGAGAGTTGTCTACACGCTGAAGGAGGCTGGTCAGGGAACAAGCACCGAGACCCAGGCGCCGGGCGCCCTAGCCAAGGTGAACCAAGTGAGCATAGAGACTTCGGGCGAGCAGAGCAGCTCTGGGGCGAGCATTGATGGGTGCCCAGACGTTGTACGTGTAGATGGGGCAAGCAGAGAAGGGCGCCTAAGTGCTACTATGTGTGAAAACTAGCTAGGCGAGCATCCTGCTGTGCAGGACAGCTTAGGCGAGCAACCTGCTCACATGGAGTCAGTCAGTTTGGGCGCCCAGGCTGCGACGACCTCATTCGGGGTGAGCAAACCATGATGATCCGGTTCCTCCAAGTGTAGCTTCTGATTAACCTTAATTAAGACATAATTTAATAGGTAAATTGTGTTAGTTGAATAAAGTAAAACTAGTCAAAATAAATCAAATTAGAGTTAATGTGTGAATAAAGGATAATGCATTAATTGTTGTTCTTTTCAGGGTTTTGTACGTTAAAGCTACAAACTACCAGAGAGCCAATTGCATTAAAGCTACAAACTACTGGGGTGCCAATTATCAAAGCTCAAAATAAAGGGGGATCAAAGAATTCAAGGCCACTTAATAAGACTTTCATGCCACCTAACAAGACTTTTCAAGGCCACCTATAAATACCACCCCTTAGGACTTGTAAAGCATTCATCTTTTGGTAGTGAAAAACCCTCTAAAAGTATTATTGCTTTCCTTATTGCTTATTGTTTTCTTTAAGTATTGCTTTCTTTTATTGCTTATTGTTTTCTTTAAGTATTGCTTTCTTTTATTGTATTATTGTTTTCTTTTCTTTTATTGCTTTCTTTTACTTTAAGTATTGCTTTTTTTTTATTATGTTATTGCTTTCTTTTATTTCCATTGCTTGAGCTTCCTTCTTNGCTTTCTTTTATTGTATTATTGTTTTCTTTTCTTTTATTGCTTTCTTTTACTTTAAGTATTGCTTTTTTTTTTATTATGTTATTGCTTTCTTTTATTTCCATTGCTTGAGCTTCCTTCTTCCCTTAGAGGAGTGAAACTCTTCCACTTTTTTAGAACTTTACCAAAGCTGTGAAGGGTGGAACGTGATTCACTCATTCTTTGTCGAAGATCGGCTCCTTGTGTAAAGTGTTTTACCTTGTAACTCCTCTACTTGGAGGGATGAACATCACTCACTTTTCTAGCTTTAACAAAGCCATGAAGAGTGAGTAGTTTCTCATCCAATCTTTAGTAAGAGGTGGTTATCCGGAAGTTAAATTTATGCAATTCGTTTATGCTTAGCTTTAGTCTTTATTTTTTCATAATGTCTTCTCATCATATTGTTGTCTTTATTTTAAGCATGAATAGCTAAATCTCTTAGTTGGCAAAACCAAGAGGAACCTCCACTTGGGTATACCATTTCAACTCATTCTCCTCCCCTCTTTCAGAGTTCAATGGTTCGGTTTGACTGGATTGAGGGGGGATAACTTGGTGAGCTTTTGATATTCTGTAGGCTTAGTCACGGTTTATGCTTAGATACTCACCAATCTTACCCCTAGCTCCCCACGAATTAATCGTTCATTTATGCTCTATTGGAAGAAGGTTTCGAGTTGAGACGGTATTCCTATTGGAGTGACCTCTTGGATTTACCAACATTTGTTTCTCATTTTACTAGCATCAAAACAACTTCCAACAATCAAAGATTTTACACTTTCTTTCTCCCAAAATCACCTTCCCCTCGGTTTACTTCCTTCCCTGTGGAAACGACCTTGGAATACCATCAAGTAAAACACGATCCGCGAAAGTCTCATTGCGCTTGGTGAGCACTTTTGTTCACACATACTCACATTTGAAATCTCATTCATCCACCATTCTATTGCCCTTTCTTTTGACATCATTTCTAGGAGAGTGACACTCTCATTCATTCATATACTATACATGCTAAAAGATGATGTTTAGAGGTTAGGAAACAACAAGGAATTTTCTCAAGCAGCTTCTCAAAATCAAATTCCTCAAAATCTCCCCGACAGTGGCTCAAACAAAGTTTCACACCCTCATGTAAAAAAGCACTAAGACAAGGTAGTTCTCGATGATGATGGATCCAAAGTAAGTATTATCTCAAGCACTTTAAATACGAATATTGATATTTTTGCATATTATCTCCGCCTACCACATCTCTCCGACTGTGCTATGCCGCCGAGCTGAGATGGGTAAACTTGTCTTTGATCACTCCTCTTGTGACATTGCCATCTATGAGCAGATGTTGGAGGCTAGGCTCACGTTTCCCATGTCTCCTTCTATTTATAGTATTCTCCATTACTTTCCATTCACCCCGGGGCGATTGTCACCCAATGGTTGGAGGGTTTTGTTGTGCTTTTTGGTGTTATGGAGGAAGGTGCACTATGAGGATGCCTCTCATGTGGAGTTTCATGGAGCCTATACTTTGAACGAGACCCCTGCCCCCAACCGGGGTTGGTATTATTTTACCATGAAAGACAAGCTGATCACCGGACTGAGGTCCAACTGTCATAGTTGGAAATCTCGCTTTATATTTGTCGACGGAGAGTGGGCTGCAGAGGCCGATAGGACTTTGGCATCGAGAAGATGGGGTGCCCCTAACAAACTTGGTATGCCTTACACTTGCTTTCTTTCCTTTCCTTTTTTTTTTTTGTACTCGCTCATCATTTCTCCTGTTGATTCTCCGGGGACTAAGAGTGGAAGATGCAGGTGGTTAGGGCTTATCCTGAAAAAGACTTTGGATTCCTTATATCCAAAGATTGTGGGACCAAAAGTGCTCCTGGAGTTCGTGCTACACTGAAGTTCGACAGCTCCTCTTTAAAGAGGAAGGGTGAGTTGATTCTTTTGCACCTTCCTCCTTTACTTGATGTTTTTCGTCTAGGTAACACTTTATTTTCCTTGCAACAGTAGATAGGGAGATGATTGGGTCTCGTCTCTCAGGTAGGAGTCCTCCTCCTTCCAAAGTGGCGAGGACTTGCAAGGTGACGACGAGCGACGTCTCCCAAGTGACCTCTCCAGTGGTGCCACCCGAGGTGAGCTCTCCTCAGTCAACCCCTCTGGTGATACCTAGAGCGCCCTACTATGGTGTGACCCCTCCAGAGGTGCCTCCTCAGTCGGAGACTCCCTCAATTGTATCTCCTACTCCAAAGTCCCACTTGTTGGCTACACCTTCTGCCCCCCATTCATCCATTCCTCTTGTGAGAACTTCTATAAGAGCACTGATTCAGATCACCTCCATGTTGGGTAACGTACCAGTTATAAAGGATCGACTTGGGAGGTTTATGTGTTCCCAATGATATTTGTGAGATTAGTGTTCTAAGTATCGAGGGAATCGTCAACTCTTTCTTGAAAGGCCTGACTCAGGTGAGGGTCTGTTATCTCCCTTTCTCCAGTCCCTCCTTAAGCTTCTGACATTCCTTTGACCCTTATCTTTCTTCAGGCTTCTATTGCATCTATGTGTTTACTTTCAAGTGCCTATTCTTACCGGCTAGCTGAAGCAAGATTATGATGTTATACAAAATGAGCTTCTAGCTGCTCAGGGAAGGATCACCCAGCTTGAAGCTACTGGCAGGGCTTCTGATCCTAACCTTGTGGCATCCCCTGAGAGGGCGACTAGTCTTGAGATTGAGTTGTCAGCTACCCATGAGAGGGTGGTCAGGATCGAGGCTAAGCTTGTTGAGGTCCATGAGAGGGTCACGCTCGGTGAGGCTGAACTTTCGGCTTCCCATGAGAGGGCAGCCAAGCTCAAGGCTGAGCTTGTGGAGGTTCGTAAAAGAGTCATGCTCAGTGAAGTTGAGCTTTTGGAGACCCATAGGAGGGCGGCCAAGCTCAAGGCTGAGCTTGCGAAGGTCCGTAAGAGGGCCATGCTCAGAGAGGCTGCCGCAGAAGCAAAGGTAAAGACTGCTCAGGAAAGAACTTCTTGGGCTGAGGCGGACCTCGAGAATGGCATTGTGGATGCTTACATTGACGGTTATGAGGAGCTTCGGGAAAATTTTTCTGCTATTTTTCCCGATATTGATGTCTCAGACTTCTTGCCAATTGAGGCACCTGATAATAGTGATGGAGGTTCTGATGATGCCGATGGTGATGATGAGGAGAAGGATGATAACCATGAGAATAGTTAGAGTGCTAGGGAATTTTTGACTTTTTTTTAGGAAAGCATTTTGTAGCCCTACTTTTGTAAAAGTGATTTTTGCCACTGATGCTCCTTGGAAGTTGCGAAGTTGAATAAAAAAATATAAAAATCTTTTGAAGTAAGTCTAGAAAGCTTTATTCATTTCACTGCTTAAAGCAATATCGAGTAATAACCCCACAAAAAAGTACAAAAGATAAAATCAAGTCCCCAACTTTTCTACTTTGACTCTCTTAAGGTGTCATTGGTAGTACCTCTTCAAGTGTTCAGCATTTCATGGATGAGCCAAAACTTCCCCTCAAAACTCTATATCTTATAGGTGCCCAACCTCACCACTTCTGTTATGAGGTAGGGTCCCTCCCAATTTAGTCTCAGCTTTCCTTCTCATGAATCCTTTATGGCGAGGATCACTTTCTTAAGAACCCAGTCTCCTGGTTGGAAGGAACGAGGATTCACCCTTGAGTTGTAGAACTTTGTCATGTGGTGCTTGTACTCCGCGTTGCGGACTACAGTCATCTCCCTTGCCTCCTCTATCAAGTCAAGGTTGATGCGAAGTCCTTCCTCATTGGTGATGGGATTTTGGTGTTGGATCCTTAAAGAATACACCCCGATCTCCACAGAGATGACTGTCTCACTTCCAAAGGCGAGGGAGAATGGGGTTTTTCCAGTTGGAGTTCTTGGTGTGGTTTAGTAGGCCCATAATACGCCTGAGAGCTCGTCAACCCAAAAATCCTTCACCTTTTTGAGCCTTGTCTTTAGGTTGAGTAGTATCGTTCTCACCATAGCTTCTGCTTGTCCATTTGCTTGCGGGTGCCCCAGGCTGGAATGAGGCTGCCTTATTTGAAGGTCAAAGCAGAAAGGATTTCAGGAGCTTGTTGTCGAATTGTTTGGCATTGTCACTGACGATGGCGTGGGGTATCCCAAAATGACAGACCAGGTTTTTTCAAATTAAATCTTTCACCTTTGCGTTATCTTTACTAGGGGTTCTGCCTCTGCCCATTTAGTGAAGTAGTCCACCGCTACCACCACGAATTTGCATTGTTCTCTGCTAAGAGGTAGGGGCCAAGGATGTTGATGGCCCATTNAGCTTTATTCATTTCACTGCTTAAAGCAATATCGAGTAATAACCCCACAAAAAAGTACAAAAGATAAAATCAAGTCCCCAACTTTTCTACTTTGACTCTCTTAAGGTGTCATTGGTAGTACCTCTTCAAGTGTTCAGCATTTCATGGATGAGCCAAAACTTCCCCTCAAAACTCTATATCTTATAGGTGCCCAACCTCACCACTTCTGTTATGAGGTAGGGTCCCTCCCAATTTAGTCTCAGCTTTCCTTCTCATGAATCCTTTATGGCGAGGATCACTTTCTTAAGAACCCAGTCTCCTGGTTGGAAGGAACGAGGATTCACCCTTGAGTTGTAGAACTTTGTCATGTGGTGCTTGTACTCCGCGTTGCGGACTACAGTCATCTCCCTTGCCTCCTCTATCAAGTCAAGGTTGATGCGAAGTCCTTCCTCATTGGTGATGGGATTTTGGTGTTGGATCCTTAAAGAATACACCCCGATCTCCACAGAGATGACTGTCTCACTTCCAAAGGCGAGGGAGAATGGGGTTTTTCCAGTTGGAGTTCTTGGTGTGGTTTAGTAGGCCCATAATACGCCTGAGAGCTCGTCAACCCAAAAATCCTTCACCTTTTTGAGCCTTGTCTTTAGGTTGAGTAGTATCGTTCTCACCATAGCTTCTGCTTGTCCATTTGCTTGCGGGTGCCCCAAGCTGGAATGAGGCTGCCTTATTTGAAGGTCAAAGCAGAAAGGATTTCAGGAGCTTGTTGTCGAATTGTTTGGCATTGTCACTGACGATGGCGTGGGGTATCCCAAAATGACAGACCAGGTTTTTTCAAATTAAATCTTTCACCTTTGCGTTATCTTTACTAGGGGTTCTGCCTCTGCCCATTTAGTGAAGTAGTCCACCGCTACCACCACGAATTTGCATTGTTCTCTGCTAAGAGGTAGGGGCCAAGGATGTTGATGGCCCATTTGGAGAAGGGCCACAGACTTGTGATGATTATGAGTTCCTCTGGCAGCTGCCTACGTACGATGGCAAAACGCTGACACTTACCGCACTTCTTGGTGAATTCTTAGGCGTCCCTCATCATGGTAGGCAAAAGTAATCTTGTCTGAGTGCCCTATGGGCAAGGGAACGTCCTCTAGAATGATGTTCACAAACCTCTTCATGGATCTCCCGTAGGGCGTAGTCAACTTCTTCAGGTGAAAGGCACTGCAATAAAGACAAGGAAAAGCCTTTTTTGTATAGTGTGTCTTGGATGATGGTAAACTTGGAGGCTCTCATTCTAAGCTTCTTAGCCTCTAAGGGTCCATCTGGCAATGTGCCCTCCTAGAGGTATGCCCTTATTGCGGTCATCTAGTTTGATTCGACAGATGCACAGTTAACGCTTGTGGCTTCTACGTCTAACTTACTTGGTTCGAACTGGTGACCAATGAATGCTGGTCCTGGTGGGACTTTTGAGGATGAGGTGAGCCCGGCTAGTGCATCCTCAGCCATGTTCTCTTTGCTCGGGATGTGGTTGATTTGGAAGTTTTGGAACTTCGTGACTAAGGCTTTTACCATGGCAAGGTACTCATGCCCTTCACTTGGTTAACTATCAACTGAGAGTCACTGTGAGTGATGAGGTGTTGGGCCTTCCATTTCAATTGCCAACCTTAGGCCAGAGAGGATGGCTTCATATTCAGCCTCATTGTTAAGGTAATGAAGTGGAACTTCACAGCATATTTGATGGGAGTGCCGTTGGGACTGATCAAGACCAGACCTGTTCCACCTCCCTCACTGGTCAAAGAACAATCCACGTAGAGCTTCCAGAGTGGCTGAGCAAAAAATTCAGAGAGCACTGTGGGAGCCGGGGCGTTAGGCTGGCCACCAGGCCTGGGCACCTGTGCTGTTCTAGGTGCTTGGTCTAGATGCCTGGATGTACTTGTCGAGCGTTCGGGTGTCCTTGTCGGGCTTTTGGGTGTCTTCATCAAGCGTTTGAATGTTTTGCGTGTTCAGGCTCAACATCTGAAGTGTGGAAAAGTTCATTAGCCTCATCCTCTGTTGGTGTAAGTGCAACAATAAAATCTGTAAAGGCTTGTGCTTTGATGGATGCGCTTGGCTGATATTGAATATTGAACTCCCCTAGTTCCACTATCCACTTGAGGAGTTTTTCAGATACATCCAATTTTTTCAAAACTCTCGTTAGAGGCTGATCTGTGATCACAACAATGGTGTGACTCTAAAAATAATATCGTAAACGCTTAGCTGTTGTGATGAGGGCGAGTGACAGCTTCTTTAACCCCAAATACCTGATTTATTTCCCTCGATAGGCTCTGCTCACATAATAGATGGACTTTTGCACTCCATCATTATTCCTGACGAGGGCAAAGCTTACTGTCGATGGAAAAACGAAAAGGTATAGATATAATATTTCTTTTGATGCGGCATGTGACAGGAGAAGAAGCTTAGTCAAATAGGCTTTGAGCCTTTGAAAGACCTCCTTTGCCTCAGGTCTCCACTCGAAAGCTTTTTGGAGAATCTTGAAGAAAGACAAGCATTTGTCTACAAACTTAGAAACAAACCTGTTGAGTGCAACAATTCTCCCATTAAGGCGTTGGAGCGCCTTGATAAGGTGACTTCATATCTAGGATGACCTTAATCTTGTCCGGGTTTGCCTCAATTCCCCTCTGGTTAACCATAAAACCAAGAAATTTTCCTGACCCAAAGCCAAAGGCGCACTTTTCCAGATTCAAGTTCATGCGGTATATCTTGAGATCATTGAAAGTTTTTTGGAGGTGGTCGATGTGGTCTGTTGCTACGAGACTCTTTACCAACATGTTGTCCACATATACCTCTATCATTTTTTTGATCTGTGACCAGAACATCTTGTTCGACAGTTGTTGATAAGTTGCTCCGGCATTTTTCAACCCGAAGGGCATGAATCTATAGCAGTAAGTCCCTTTTGGAGTGATGAACAAGGTCTTCTCCTGATCTGGAGGCTGCATGCTGATCTAGTTATACCCAGATTATGTATCGAAAAAGGTGAGCAATTCATGTCCTGCGGTGGCGTCAATGAGGAGGTCTATTCGTGTTAGTGGGTAGCTATCTTTTGGACACTCCTTGTTGAGCTTAGCAAAGCCAACGTACAGGCGCCACTTTCCATTAGCTTTAGTCACCATCACCACATTTAAGATCCACTCAAGATAGGCTACTTCTCTCACTACTCCATTCTCTATCAACTTTTTCACCTCTTTTTCCATCACTTGGCCCCTTTTAGTGGGGGCACCCCTTAGCTTTTGGCGAACAAGCTTCTGGTGAGAGTCAACATTGAGGCGGTGGGTGAGGACCTTAGGGTCAATACCCTCGAGGTCTACATGTGACGATGCAAAAACGTTCATGTTGAGCCTCAGAAAGTCTATTAGCTGGCAGACCAAATTTTCAAAAAAGAGAAGATCTAATGTATACTCTTCGGTCTGGATACTCCTCATCTAGGACCACTGGTCTGAGCTCCTCTACTGGTTTTCCTCTTTCCAACTTGGCATCATCTCGTTGATCAAGGACTTCCACTTGCAATGCCTTTTGTGGCTTTCTGGTCTTCATTGAGGAGACGTAGCACTCTCTTGCTGCTACCTGGTCTCCTCGGACCTCTCCGACTCTATTTAAAGTTGAAAAATAGAGAATGAGATGATAGGTGGAGGTCACAACTCTTAAGGTGTTGAGAGCTGATCGCCCTAGGATAATATTGTAGGGTAAAGGGCAATCTATCCCTGAAAAGTTGACTATGACCATGGAGTTTCGAGGTGCCGCTCCGGCAGTGACAGGTAAGATAATATACCCTAAGGGATACACCTTCTCTTCTAAGAATCCAATGAGGAGCGACCTGATGGGCTGTAACTTTTCTCTGGCCAAGTTGAGCTTGTCATAAGTTTCTGCGAACAATATATCCGCAGAGCTGTCACTATCCACAAAAATCCTTTGAGCTTGTCATAAGCCAATGCGAACAAGATATCCGCAGAGCTGTCGCTATCCACAAAAATCCTTCGCACCTGAAAGTTGACGACGGTCATAGTGAGCACCAGAGAGTCATCATGGGGGTGCTGGATTTCTTCCAAATCCTTGTATGAGAAGGAAATGACCTCGTTGTTGCCATGCTTGGGTGCCTTAGATGAGCGCAATTCGTTGGGGGTGTCTAGCTTTCCTAGCATGAGCCTTCATGGCGGAGAGGGATTCTCCTCCTCCTGCTAACCCTCCAAAGATGGTGTGAATTTCTCCGATGGGTTATAGGTCCTTCTGGTTACGAGGTGGTGCCGGTGCTTGTCCCTTACTGGCAACATACTGGCGTAAGTGATCCCGTTGGATGAGCTCCTCATTTTGTCTTTTGAGGTCATTGTAGTCGTCGGTGTCATGACCATGGTCGCAATAGAAGCGACAATATTTATTTGGGTTCCTGCAGTTTAGGGGATACTTCATTCTCTCCGACGGGTTTATTGTAGGGTCGTCCTGGATCTGCAATAGGATATGCTCGACAGCGACATTAAGGGGAGTGAAGGCTTGTCGATCTCTTTGGGAAGCAGGATCGAGTCGGTCTATGACAGGTACCCTCTCTGTCCTGCTACGCTTGTTATTACTCTCCTTCTTGTTGTCCCCGTCTCTTTCTTTTCTCTTCTCCCCAACTCTAGAAGACTCACCTTGCCTGGCCCTTTTAATGTCCTCAACATTCATGTATTTATGGGCCTTTGCTAGCAGTTCTGGCATGCTCTTTGGTGGGCGCTTCAATATAGAGAAAAGAAAGCTTGACGATTGGAGGTCTCCTAAGAAGACAGTCATGCTGACCTTATCATCAAGCTCCTCGACCTGAAGGACCTCCTTGTTAAAATGACTGAGATAGCTCCTTAGGCTCTCATCTCGATCCTTTTATGCTGAGCAGGTGGGTGACAGGCTTCTGGTGGCTGCGTCCTCCAATGAAATGTGACACGAAGAACCTGCTAAGCTCAACAAATGAGCCAATGGAGGCTTGGGAGAGTTTGACGAACTATTGTTGAGTGGGATCCTTTTAATGTGGTTGGGAATGCTTTACACATGATTTCATCGGGGACGTTGTGCAGCAGCATCAAGGTCTTAAAAGTTTTGAGGTGGTCCAGTGGATTCTTTGTACTGTCAAAGGTTTCGACGGATGACATCTTGAATTTTTGAGAGATTAGGTAGTTCGCCACGTTAGGTTTGAAAGGTGTGTCTGTTTGACTTACGAGGTAGTCCACTGTCTCGGATCCTTGTACCTTCATGGCGTTGAAGATATCACCCAATTGATTTTGCACCTCTTTAATTTTTTCGTCCCAGTGATTGAGAAGAGGTTCTCTGGAATTATCATGGATATGACTCCCATGCTCCATGCTTTGGTTTTCACCCTTGTCCTATTGGAAAGGAGGGTTTCCACCATGGGGAGTAGGAGCAGGGTCTGGAAGAGGAGGTCCCTCATGGTGGGCCCCCCTGTGTGGGGCGCCCAAGGGTACTCCCAAAGGTGGGGCCCTTGGATAGGGAGGGCCTAGGTGGGGAGCTCCTTGATGACTTGAGAGTGGAGCTTTCTTGGCTTGAGGTTCAGACTACGCTCCTCCTTGTTGTCCGAGCATCAACTACAAAATTTACTAGTTATAGACTATAAACTGCTGTATTGTTTCTAGCATTTGCTGTGCATTTGGGACGGGATTGGCAAGTGGAGGAGCAACCTTCTCCTCTAGTAGTTAAATGTCTTTAGGTTGATTCATGGATCCTAGTGGTGATAACCTTTGATTCAGCAGAAAAAGTGTTTATGTGAGAATTTTGTCGTTCCCATAAATGGTGTCAAACTGATGATGCACAAATTGATTTGTACACCACCTATCAAATAAGTAGTATAAATGTAGTAAAATAAATAGAGGGAGAGAGAAGATAAGGTTTATAGTAGTTCGGTCAATATGACCTACGTTCACTTTGAATGACAAGGGTCATTGGTATTTTATTAACTCCAGTGTGTAAGGAGAGTAAAGAGTTACAAGCTTTGAGAGGGAGAGGAGAGAATTATGCTCAAATGAGTCTGATGCCCCCTAAGTGTTGGTGGGGCTTACAATTTATAGTGGCTTACTATAGTAATTGAATAGCTACCCTGACGGTCATAATGAATTGAGACTATTTAATAGTCATAACGGATTGAGGTGACTTTAACAGTAATTAAATAGCTTAGCAACCTCTCCTTTCCTCAACGAGCAAAGAAGTTATGATGCCTCCATAGGACTTAGTCAAAAGATGAGCGAANATAAGGTTTATAGTAGTTCGGTCAATATGACCTACGTTCACTTTGAATGACAAGGGTCATTGGTATTTTATTAACTCCAGTGTGTAAGGAGAGTAAAGAGTTACAAGCTTTGAGAGGGAGAGGAGAGAATTATGCTCAAATGAGTCTGATGCCCCCTAAGTGTTGGTGGGGCTTACAATTTATAGTGGCTTACTATAGTAATTGAATAGCTACCCTGACGGTCATAATGGATTGAGACCATTTAATAGTCATAACAGATTGAGGTGACTTTAACAGTAATTAAATAGCTTAGCAACCTCTCCTTTCCTCAACNGAATTGAGACTATTTAATAGTCATAACGGATTGAGGTGACTTTAACAGTAATTAAATAGCTTAGCAACCTCTCCTTTCCTCAACGAGCAAAGAAGTTATGATGCCTCCATAGGACTTAGTCAAAAGATGAGCGAAGGTTGACTCTCTCCAAGCAGCAAGAGTGAGGCTCCTAGATGCTCCCTTAGTGGCATAGCTCCTTAATGTGCTTGACTGGGTTGGACCCCATAGAGCTTGCTAGGTCTTCTATAAGCTTGGGCTCTTAGTTAACTTTGGCCTTTCCACATGGATTGGGCCATTTGGCCCTGGTCCATCA
Source organism: Ilex paraguariensis (assembly GCA_963454935.2). NCBI lineage: Eukaryota > Viridiplantae > Streptophyta > Magnoliopsida > Aquifoliales > Aquifoliaceae > Ilex > Ilex paraguariensis. Next base: position 564,691 of record CAUOFW020006169.1, on the reverse strand, counting down.
CTTCCTNATGTTGACTTTCTCCAAGCAGCAAGAGTGAGGCTCCTAGATGCTCCCTTAGTGGCATAGCTCCTTAATGGGCTTGACTGCGTTGGACCCCATAGGGCTTGCTAGGTCTTCTATAAGCTTGGGCTCTTAATTAACTTTGGCCTTTCCACATGGATTGGGCCATTTGGCCCTGGTCCATCACTTCCTACTAATCCTTGCGAAGAAATTTAGAACTTTCATGTATTTTTGTTGTTTGTTTCTTAAATTTGGGTTTTGAATTTTAATTACTTTGAACAATAGTGTTTCTTTAGCACTACCTAAAAGTGAAAATTTAGAATTTTGCTCTGTTTTCGTCTTGAATATTTGTCTGTTTTCATCTTTTGCGTCTTGAATATGGATTTCGAGTCTCTTTTGTGTTGATTAATAGGGTTTTCTTTGGCGTTGATGATACAAGGGAAGCATTTTAACTAAGTACGAGCCCGGGGAAATGAGGTCAGACAAGGAGGTAAGAAAAGAAACATAGGGATTAGAAGTCCAAAGCTCCAGCTCCCTTTGTAGGAAACAGTAAAGGAGATAAGAAGGAAACAGCTGGCTAATAGGAGGCGTCCTTGAAACAACAAAAAGCTATAATTAAGGCACAAAACTCTCAATTGACCAAGATCCTCTCTCAAAATCAAGGGAGATCCTACAGATAAAGGGCAAGAATCTCGCTGCAGATCCCTTAGAGATATGAATTGAACTATAAATATTGTACAGTACCTCCATCGGGGGCAAGACAACCCTCATTGTATCAGACATATCTTGTAAATTTTGCAAATCATTAATACAGATCCAAGGAGCAAGAGTCTCATTCGAAGAGTCGAATAGTCGAGCTCCCGAACTAGTGAACCACTATAATTCCTTTGTGCAAACCCCCCAATCCCTTTAGGGGTTGTTTGTTTGAAGTATTAGAGTGGTACAAATGGGTGGTATTAGAAAAATAGTACGTAGGGCCCACCTTATACCTTGTTTGTTTGGTATTTTATCATTGATACTATTTTTTGGGTCGTAATACCGACCTGACATGAACAGTGACTTAAATGTCTTGTATACGATGCTATTGAATACCACCTACTAGGTGGTATTATTTTTCCGCTACAAATGAAAGGACAATATAAGAGACAAAAATGACACAAATGTCCTCAAGTACAATTGTCTTTTTAAGGTTACAAGGTTATAATTGTCGTTTTACCATCCATAGTTGCAATTGTTGATTTTTTTAAGTAGGTATTACATAGATAATATTTGTGACAAACAAATAAAGGAAAAAATGAAATTATAGTTTAAAATCGAATATAATATACCATTAATAGGAATAAGATGAACATAATTTTTAATACTACCCAAATTTATTCAAAGCAAGCAGCCTTTTAGAATATTCACACAATCCACACGAGCCGGATATCCACAATCATTCGCAGGATGTATGCGAGCCTAGTAGCTCAGATCTACAGTTGAGTATACTGTCAATTCATATATTATGTTTATCCTCGCAACTACACCTACACCACTTGCTGCTCACCCACATTTCACACACACCATCAGGTGGTATTTTATATTTGATTGTTTTTTGTGAAAATGTGTTAAAGTAATTTTTGTATTTCGTCTCATCGATGAGTATTTACAGTAAAGTTAATTAAAATAGAAAATGTGATTGAAGTGAATTTTAAAAAATAATTAATTAAAATAAAAAATTTAATATTAAATATATTTTAAATCACTACTGTGTAGGTCGAAACGCTGTTAGTCCACTTATCCATCCTTCGAAACGAAGCAAGCAAAAGACAAAAAGAGGAAAAAGCATTCACAGCCAAGGACAAAGAGTACAGTAATGCAGTAAGACCTGAAAAAGCAACCATGCTCAATTACTTCAATAATCTCTGTTTCTCTCTCGCACTCCCGAAACCCAACTCCCAAAGAACAAAGCCCTCTACCCCACCGCACCCCCACCCCAAACCCCTACTCAACACGCCTGCCTATTATTCAATATCCTCAGTGCCATTGTCCTTCAGCTTCTATAATAGATTAATTGTATAGTTTTCTTGAAAAGCTTAAGCTCTTGAAGTGGTTAAGTTGTGTACAACAGTACAACATGGACAACGTAGCACAAGTAGCAGGAGTGGACGCCATGGGCCTGATAAACCTCATCACAACCTCCGCCAGAAACGCCACGACGCTGAAATACAACTGCGAGCAACTCGCCGGCCATGTGAGGATGATCGGAAACTTGCTGGAGAAGCTGAAATCGACGGACCTCATGATCTTACCGGCGACACAGGAGCCATTGGAGGGGCTAGAGGAGGCGCTGAGTAAGGCACTGGACTTGGTGGAGAGTTGCAGAGAAAAAAGCTACCTTTACATGCTCGCCATGGGTTGGAGCGCCGTGTACGAATTCCGTAGAGTGCAAAACGAGATCGATCGGTACCTGAAGCTCGTGCCGTTGATTTCGCTGGTGCACGAGTTTCGGATTCAGGTATGTCCTGTGAATCTGAGGAATCAATGTAGGTTGTTGTTTTTTTTTGGTCAAAGATGAACGGTGGATCTGTCTGACACGTGTTCGTGGATTTTTTTGGGGCAAAAAAGTACTTGACCGTGGCTGTGGAACAAAATCAATTTGTTATGTTATATCACAAGCTAAGTAAGCTAGGGTAACTTTGCCTCGCATGTTTTTTATCATGGTTAAAATCTAAGTATGCAATTACAATTTTTATTATAGTTAAAAGATTAAATATAAATATATTAAATTATTATAATTAAAATATTAAATATAATTCGTAATATTAGCCCTTATATTAAATTCATGATGATTTCATATTGGATTAATGGATGATATAAAGAATTAGCGACCTAGAGGTGGATGCATCGCAGTAACAACTTTTGGATTGACAGTCATAAAATCACTACTCACAATTAGCCACGAAGAGACTAGACAATTGGTTGATTTATCTTTCAATTAGAGCAGCAAAATCATGTTCATGTTCAAAACAAAAATTAGAGCAGCAAATTAGAATATTTTCTTTAGAAAATTCAAGAAAAAACAAGATCTATTTTGATCCAAAAAATGAAATGGAAACCAACAACAACAAAAAGCGAAACAAAGATTGAAATATTGAAAGCTAAAAAGGGTGTAGCTGATTTGCTGATATGCTTGTTCTAAGAATTCATTACTATCTTTGATATTTTCTATGGATTTTTGTAGTTTCTATTGTGAGACTTCAAGTCAATCCATTTAAAATGATTCGATTTTTAACTTTTGTTAGAATATATAATGGAATTCATCAAGTGGGATTCACGTAGGTGTTTCGGTGACAGCAATTCCATGACCTATTTGGATAGAAGTTAATGGTTTGTTTTATGTGGCATTCCTTCTACATAATGCAACTTTATACTTCTATGACCCATTTTTTGGTAGACACCCCCTTTGTGAAATGTGTTGACTATATAGTTATAATACTTTTGTTTGATTACCGAGTCATATCCATAATGCAATATTGGTGTATTCATTTTATAACAAAGTTCATTCATAATTAGGACTATTTCTCGTAGTGATGAATGCTTTAAAGAATTTTACACTAATAAGATCTTGTGTTGAAATCTCTTAGTATCTTTGTATTATGACATCAGAATGTGAAGGAGAGCTTGCAGGCCATTGAAGAGGACCATCGAGAGTACACTCTTGACGAGGAGGATGTAGAGGCCCAACATGTTATACTAAAACATGATCGTTCAAAGAAAGATGCCAGTGTTCTAGAGAAGTCTCTGTCACGTCGATACCCAGACTTGAAATTCCACGAGGCTCTTGAAGAGGAGAAAGAGAAGCTGCACTTTGAACTGCAACGTTCTCAAGTGAACAATGACCCCAAGCAATGCCATGTAATTGAGCATCTCATTGATGTTACAGAAAATGTCATTAATGTGCCATTGGAAAAGGAGCTTGCCCTGAAAGCACAAACTTGTAGTGGACCTGGGTAAATCTTGATGCACTGTAAGCACTATTTTTAATGTCCATGAGCTATGATATTGATTGACTTCATGTCACAGGTATGTGTCAACCACGAAGCTCAGCAATGGAGCCGATGGCCTACAAACTGGAAATCAAGATAAAACGGAGTGGATGGCTGATCTCTTCGGCTGTTGCGCAGAACCTTGTTTAAGTAAGTTGCTGAAACCTCTCTTAATAGTTTCAACAGCTGTGGCAATGAACCAGCATTACCACTCTCCCACTAATCAATTAAGAAGCATTACTGATTATCTATATGTGGGTCACACAGACATCAAAACCCATCAAATAATCCCATAAAATTGGCACTGTCAGAATCTTAGCAAATCACTGATATCATTTATAAGACCATAGTGAAACTTGTGTTCCAGTCTCATATGAACATATGTATATAGCATTTTTGATCAGTAATTTTCTCTGCTTAAATGCTATGCAGTTAGTTGATCTTTTTTATGCCTGGATTCTATTTTGCTGCATTTGTCTTAGATAGCACTCTAAATGGCTTTAGTGTAGTTACTTCAGACTGTTCAAATTATTTACAATCTCGGGTGTTATAAATATTAATGTCTTTGTCTGGTAATCTTTCTGGCACAGGTTTGAAGGCTTGCATCTACCCCTGCGGAATATTTTCATGGATTGCCCAGGTGGTGTCAAAAGGAAAAATAAGTAAGTTTTTCAATAATAAACTGCAGTTAACATAATGCCATGGAAATTGATGAGATAAGCAGTCAGTTTGGCATTTTTGTAGTGAAAGTTCATTAACTAGGCTCCACTATTTTGAAAATACATCATCCTTTTCTAGTTATCTAGGTTTGCGTGATTAGTGCTTTATTCCTGCTAAAGCCATTATTGAATAGGTTTTTGTTCTTGAAAAATTTCGGGGAGAAACTTCCACTGTACATTATTGATTTTCTTTTCCTGTCTTTTTTTTTTTTTTTTGGGGGGGGGGGTATGGTCAGCTTATAAGGTCAGATTAATCATCCATATTTGAGAAAGTCATTTTTTCAACAGTCCATGCTTTTTGGGAAATAAACTTGTAGGACAAAGTTATTCCTGTTGGTGTGGCACTGGCTTTACCAACAGAATCCAGGACTTGATATGTAATTGTTGCCTTTGATGGTAGAGTTCATTATTCTGACTAGTACAATTTGGAACTGCAGCTCATGAACATGCATTGAACAATATGATGGCATATTCCCTCTTCTGTGGTTGTTGCTGTTACACTTGTTGCATAAGAAGGAAATTGCGGCAACTTTTAAATATAGAGGTAATTGCTGTCAAGAAATAGAATATCTGTAAAATGTTTGGTCATATGAGCAGCATATGTTCCCTCCGGCACCAATATATATCAGTTTCCACATGATTCAAAATCAAGCTGTTTGTAATGCCATAACTGCAACAAAGAACAAACGATGGTTTCTATTAGATATTCACTCATTTCTGCTCGACACTCCAGACCTTTCCATTCTTTTCTCTAGATTGGGAACTTTTCTTGTGATGAACATGAACACGTGAAAGAGTTTGAGATTGTTCTTTTACTTTATCTACTTAAAAATAAGCCAAACCATAGTTTTGCATAATGCTTTTAAGTGTCTAACAAATAAAAATCACGATTGACCAACATATTTCCTACCACCAGGATATTACAATCCTGTATTTTCACAGTATGGCAGAATAAGAATTTTTTATGACTAGTGACACAAGAAACATGATCTCAGGCTCTCATTGTTATTATTCAATTGGAAACATTGTAATTAAAACATAGGAAAATTATGCGAGAAGGTTGACAGAAGAAGAAAAAAGAAAAGGAAAAGCAGAGTGAGAAAAAGAAAAGAATGCACGCCTGTTGCTTTATAGAAAGGGTGATTATATTCTACTTCTATGTTTTTTTTTTTTGCAGGGAGGTTCATGTGATGACTTCTTAACTCATCTGATGTGTTGCTGTTGTGCGATGGTTCAAGAGTGGCGCGAGCTTGAACTGAGGGGTTTTGAAGGTAGTTGTGTACATGCAATGATGATGTTTTGTCTAACTATTCCTACCAACATGCAGGCATTTTATTTTCAACAAAGAATGCCTTTCAACGCGATTAGTATTGGCCCAATAGCCATCTTTTTGGATAGACATCAGGTTTTACAATATGATTAGGAACATCAGTTGAAAAAAATTGGTTTCTGTATGTCTTAAGTGAAAAATCGAAACTTTAACATTTCTTTCCGAAGTATTTGAATCCTTTTCGTTACCATAGTCATTAACTAAACTACTCATATCCAACTGGAGCATATGTTGGTTTTTTTTTTATGGAGTCTAGTTTGTATATGTGATCCGGATGATGACTCAACCCGAAGTAATGTTGTGTGGTTTTTAATGGAAATTTTTCTGAGGTTTAGTCCATGGAACGAAGACTTGGGCCGATAGGCCCAAGCCGTAGCGCTCATGGACAAGCCTTGTGGGGTGCCCCCGAGGAAAAATTTTTGGGCCCGTTATACAGCCCAGTGTGTAGGACATATAAACCCTGTTGTTTTGGTGATTAGGATTAATTGTGGATTGTACAACCGCTCTCTGTATTCAACTCTCTCAATAGTGAAATCCCTGCAGCTTCGTGGACGTAGGCAAATTGCCGAACCACATAAAATCTGTGTCTCGTTCTTTCTTGTTTCTTATTGCTTTATATTCTTGATTTGTTCTTCGATTGCGTGTATTTGTTAGTGAATTTAAATCGTGTTAAATCCCAACAGCATAACCGTGAATGATACTCTGATATATTGCAATGACCCATTTTGTTGAAATTCTAATGTTTCTTACCAAACAACTTAGCAGTGCTGTAGCAAATATTATGATCTACTTACTGTGAAATAACCTTGTTACAGTACAAATGGGATGGTTTCATTTCGGTCTGCTGTTCTAAAGTCCCTTCAGTTTGCAGCATAATGATTTTGCTAGGTTTCGCTTGTAGAGTGACCAAGTCATTGCACTTCTGCAGGTTGCCAAGGAAGAAAGATGATTCCACCACCATACCAATATATGAAATATTGATCGTGCTTCTTTTTGTTTATTTGAATTCCTAACATACAAATCCCCTATTGGAGAGACAAATTAGAGAGACGCTAGCTATTCAACAAACGAAGAGGTTAATCACTTTAATGACTCCTAGATGTATTTCCTAATCGAGCCGAGACCAGCGAAGGAAAACTGTGACTGTAAATGTTAACTGTTGTTTATAATGTGTAGAACGTTGATTAAATTATGGCCTTTACTTCTATGCACATTGTGTTCATGTATTATCCTAGAGTGCCAAGGAAACTCCAATTGAGCCTTTTCATACAGATTCTAAGGAGAGGTGACTCCAAATGTATCCCTCTCTCACTGTGTTATTTGTGAAGGCATGTTTGGTTTGGTTATTAAGAATGAGATTGTACTAAACCAGTTCAATAGTAATTTAATGCCATGTTTGTTATAATGCTACGAGGCCCAGTCAACGTCAAACAATATTACATGTATGGTACAAATCAATCCCGTGTAATGGATGGTATAAGATTAACCATAGTAAGATATTATTAATGGTTTGGATGGAACAGAAGCTAGAATATTTTCCTCCTTTTTATACATGTCTTACATTAAACCCCTACCAAAACAAAGGATAAATGTTAGAACAATCAATTCACAATTTATTGTAACCTTGATTCAACAATGACAAGTGAGAAGTTGAACAAAATTGGTGCTTAACATTTGGGGTAGGTGTGGACTATGGGTACTACCCACACCCCATATATAATATCTAACACCCCCCCCCCCCCCCCCCCC
>CAUOFW020006169.1:524331-556789 GCA_963454935.2 Ilex paraguariensis | reverse complement strand
CCCCCCCCCTCCCCCCCACACACACACACACAAAAAAACAAATTTTTTGAATGTTGTGAACCCACATATGTTGGGTTAAAAGGAAAGAAATTATTCGCATTTTCAAACATGGATGTCCACTAAAAATTGAAAATGACCCAACAACTTCCTCGTCCCTTTCAGTATTTTTCTCTAACAAGAACTCCATTTGGAATGTTGACTTGAATTGACTTGATATTTTATTGTCAAGATAAAAATGAAACAAACTTGAAATTACTCAGCTTGGCAGTGATTAATTAAATTTTTATTTATTTATTTTTAAAATGAATATACAAATATATCACTCAACATATTTGTCGGGGAATATTTTTCATTAGTATCACGTAACTATCTACAAGGGACTTCACCTATGTCAAAGTTGAAATCAAAATCTTGTCGCGTGCTTTGAGCATTGAAGGGTAGATTTAGATCCACTAAATTATCGTAATTATGAGGACTCGAATTCAAAAATTGAACAAAAAAATTTGATTTGTTACCCAATAAACAAACCGCTCAATAATAAATTCCATTTATTAGAACTACCAGGATACAAAGTTGAGCTGTCGGTGCAACCCAAAGCCTTGTGCGTATGCCACCTTTGGCACTTTGCAAGTTCCGGGGTGATGGTAGGCCCCACAATTAGCCCAACAATTTCATATTTGTATTAATCAAATCAATAAAGAGTTAGTGCGAAATGAATTTGGTCTTCTGAATATTAACAAGATCTATTTTTTTTAATCTATTAAATAACAAATATTTTAAACAAGATAGAACCTACGTAAGAACGAGTTTTATATGGTATGAACTTATAAGAATGAATTTTTACTCCCTCCGTTCTTAAATATCTGTCATTTAAAGTTTTTGTACAAAAATTAATAAATAATTAAATAAGATTAAAATACTCTTATTCAATACGTATTGAAAGGAAATGAATATGAAAAACACTTAGCCTCCGCCTAATCTAATGCATTGAAAAGTTAAGAATAAATTTTAAAAAAAATATATTAATTATGCTTTAGTTTCATTAAACGAAATATATTATGAAACAATAAAAATTGTGTAAAACGATAGATATTTAGGAACGGGGGGAATATATGATATGAACCTAATACATGTATATNATTTTATTGTCAAGATAAAAATGAAACAAACTTGAAATTACTCAGCTTGGCAGTGATTAATTAAATTTTTATTTATTTATTTTTAAAATGAATATACAAATATATCACTCAACATATTTGTCGGGGAATATTTTTCATTAGTATCACGTAACTATCTACAAGGGACTTCACCTATGTCAAAGTTGAAATCAAAATCTTGTCGCGTGCTTTGAGCATTGAAGGGTAGATTTAGATCCACTAAATTATCGTAATTATGAGGACTCGAATTCAAAAATTGAACAAAAAAATTTGATTTGTTACCCAATAAACAAACCGCTCAATAATAAATTCCATTTATTAGAACTACCAGGATACAAAGTTGAGCTGTCGGTGCAACCCAAAGCCTTGTGCGTATGCCACCTTTGGCACTTTGCAAGTTCCGGGGTGATGGTAGGCCCCACAATTAGCCCAACAATTTCATATTTGTATTAATCAAATCAATAAAGAGTTAGTGCGAAATGAATTTGGTCTTCTGAATATTAACAAGATCTATTTTTTTTAATCTATTAAATAACAAATATTTTAAACAAGATAGAACCTACGTAAGAACGAGTTTTATAAGGTATGAACTTATAAGAATGAGTTTTTACTCCTTCCGTTCCTAAATATCTGTCGTTTAAAGTTTTTGTACAAAGATTAATAAATAATTAAATAAAATTAAAACATTCTTATTCAATACGTATTGAAAGGAAATGAATATGAAAAATACTTAACCTCCACCTAATCTAATGCATTGAAAAGTTAAGAATAAATTTTAAAAAAATAATATTAATTATGCTTTAGTTTCATTAAACGAAAGATATTATGGAACAATAAAAATTGTGTAAAACGATAGATATTTAGGAACGGGGGGAATATATGATATGAACCTAATACATGTATATATAATTATAAATAAATTAAAGGTAATTCGTACTTAAAAGTATAGTGTAATATGAATAATTTTAAAATGAATGTTAGTTGTCATTTGATAAGTTTATTTAAGATCGTTAGATGAATTTATTGAAATCTGTTCTATTTTATATTATAAATTATAATATATATTAAATAACATAAAAAATAAATTTTAACCCGGCAAGTTGAGACCCATAAATAGTCCTATCCACAGTTATACCCGACAAATCCGCCAAGTGGATGTCACGGGACACCAACTTTCTTCATTTTGCCCGAACAGCTACAACAACTAATCATCTTCAAAATCAAAATTGTCCCACTAAATCAATTTATCCAATGGAGTAGTTAATTGAGGTTAATGGTTGATTTAATAACTCTTATCTCGCTGTTGGATTTTAAGATCACGGGTTTAAATCTTATTATTTTCATTCCTATAATAATCCTTGACTAGAAAAAAAAAACTAACTGATTAATTATAATTTTAGGTAAAAAAACAGCTGAATAGATTAATTTTTTTATCCACTAATGAGTCATGTACACATGTACCTGTATGTATACGGATGGCAGTGGACTACTAGGGGTGGAGGGGGGAGAGTACTCTCTATTTTCATATCCGCTTCAAAAATATTTGTTTACCTCAATTAGCAGAAAAAATTTTAATCTCCATCTTCATCCCGCATATAAATTTTGATCCGTTTTCATCTCTACCACCGTTTTCATCTGTAACAATTAATTTATATTATTTAAAAAAAAATTGAAAAAAAATTATAAAACCTCAGAAATGGTTTTGTAGGAAGGATGAAGTGTTTTAAATATGTCATATATATTATTGGTTTAGTGGGATGAGATGAGAATGAGTTTTAAACCATTCTTGCACTGATTTATACGAGTATTTTTATATACATCCGTTATCCAATATATATGATTCATTCCTAGTGCAAACGGGATAGATTTAGACGAATATTTCATNATCGTAATTATGAGGACTCGAATTCAAAAATTGAACAAAAAAATTTGATTTGTTACCCAATAAACAAACCGCTCAATAATAAATTCCATTTATTAGAACTACCAGGATACAAAGTTGAGCTGTCGGTGCAACCCAAAGCCTTGTGCGTATGCCACCTTTGGCACTTTGCAAGTTCCGGGGTGATGGTAGGCCCCACAATTAGCCCAACAATTTCATATTTGTATTAATCAAATCAATAAAGAGTTAGTGCGAAATGAATTTGGTCTTCTGAATATTAACAAGATCTATTTTTTTTAATCTATTAAATAACAAATATTTTAAACAAGATAGAACCTACGTAAGAACGAGTTTTATAAGGTATGAACTTATAAGAATGAGTTTTTACTCCTTCCGTTCCTAAATATCTGTCGTTTAAAGTTTTTGTACAAAGATTAATAAATAATTAAATAAAATTAAAACATTCTTATTCAATACGTATTGAAAGGAAATGAATATGAAAAATACTTAACCTCCACCTAATCTAATGCATTGAAAAGTTAAGAATAAATTTTAAAAAAATAATATTAATTATGCTTTAGTTTCATTAAACGAAAGATATTATGGAACAATAAAAATTGTGTAAAACGATAGATATTTAGGAACGGGGGGAATATATGATATGAACCTAATACATGTATATATAATTATAAATAAATTAAAGGTAATTCGTACTTAAAAGTATAGTGTAATATGAATAATTTTAAAATGAATGTTAGTTGTCATTTGATAAGTTTATTTAAGATCGTTAGATGAATTTATTGAAATCTGTTCTATTTTATATTATAAATTATAATATATATTAAATAACATAAAAAATAAATTTTAACCCGGCAAGTTGAGACCCATAAATAGTCCTATCCACAGTTATACCCGACAAATCCGCCAAGTGGATGTCACGGGACACCAACTTTCTTCATTTTGCCCGAACAGCTACAACAACTAATCATCTTCAAAATCAAAATTGTCCCACTAAATCAATTTATCCAATGGAGTAGTTAATTGAGGTTAATGGTTGATTTAATAACTCTTATCTCGCTGTTGGATTTTAAGATCACGGGTTTAAATCTTATTATTTTCATTCCTATAATAATCCTTGACTAGAAAAAAAAAACTAACTGATTAATTATAATTTTAGGTAAAAAAACAGCTAAATAGATTAATTTTTTTATCCACTAATGAGTCATGTACACATGTACCTGTATGTATACGGATGGCAGTGGACTACTAGGGGTGGAGGGGGGAGAGTACTCTCTATTTTCATATCCGCTTCAAAAATATTTGTTTACCTCAATTAGCAGAAAAAATTTTAATCNAACGGAAAAAATTTTAATCTCCATCTTCGTCCCGCAGATAAATTTTGATCCGTTTTCATCTCTACCACCGTTTTCATCTGTAACAATTAATTTATATTATTTAAAAAAAACGTTGAAAAAAAATTATAAAACCTCAGAAATGGTTTTGTAGGAAGGATGAAGTGTTTTNTATAATATGAATAATTTTGAAATGAATGTTAGTTGTCATTGAATAAGTTTATTTAAGATCGTCAGATGAATTTATTAAAATCTGTTTTATTTTATATTATAAATTATAATATATATTAAATAACATAAAAAATAAATTTTAACCCGACAAGTTGAGACCCATAAATAGTCCTATCCACAGTTATACCCGACAAATCCGCCAAGTGGATGTCACGGGACACCAACTTTCTTCATTTTGCCCGAACCGCTACAACAACTAATCATCTTCAAAATCAAAATTGTCCCACTAAATCAATTTATCCAATGGAGTAGTTAATTGAGGTTAATGGTTGATTTAATAACTCTTATCTCGCTGTTGGATTTTAAGATCACGGGTTTAAATCTTATTATTTTCATTCCTATAATAATCCTTGACTAGAAAAAAAAAACTAACTGATTAATTATAATTTTAGGTAAAAAAACAGCTGAATAGATTAATTTTTTTATCCACTAATGAGTCATGTACACATGTACCTGTATGTATACGGATGGCAGTGGACTACTAGGGGTGGAGGGGGGAGAGTACTCTCTATTTTCATATCCGCTTCAAAAATATTTGTTTACCTCAATTAGCAGAAAAAATTTTAATCTCCATCTTCATCCCGCATATAAATTTTGATCCGTTTTCATCTCTACCACCGTTTTCATCTGTAACAATTAATTTATATTATTTAAAAAAAAATTGAAAAAAAATTATAAAACCTCAGAAATGGTTTTGTAGGAAGGATGAAGTGTTTTAAATATGTCATATATATTATTGGTTTAGTGGGATGAGATGAGAATGAGTTTTAAACCATTCTTGCACTGATTTATACGAGTATTTTTATATACATCCGTTATCCAATATATATGATTCATTCCTAGTGCAAACGGGATAGATTTAGACGAATATTTCATTTTTCTCTAGTCCACTGCCATCTTTATGTATGTATCTATAAGTGAGAAAAAAAACGAGATAAAAGAAAATTGAAAGAGATATGTGTGGAAAAAGACCAAAAAAGTTAAATTGTATAGACAGTTGGGTGTAATTGATAAGAAATTATGAGTAATTAAGGTGAAAAAAATACAAACATAGATATGTTTTACACAAAAAACACTTAATCTCATTCTCTCTCTCTCTCTAGCAATAGAATAATAGTATTAAATAAAAAAAAACAAAGATACATATATATGTTATCAACACCAAACGACGCCGTTGATAGGAGGTTGAAAAATTCTTGCAACTTAATTCTACTGTAATTAATAAAACATAAATTAATTAACAAAAAAGTACAAGTCAAAATAAAAAATAATAAATTACAGAAGGTTTTAAACTTGCGTTTAGAGTGAAACTTCGGTCTCCAGGTAGGGGAGAGGGGGAGGAGAGAGAGAGAGAGAGAGAGAGAGAGAGTTGTTCAACACGGAAAACCAGTTGTTTGTTTAGGTTGATAAATCCTGTGGATCCATACCCGGTCGGCATTGTTCTTCATCGTTCTTGAAATTGGGTTAAGCCAAACTAGTCACAGTCCGAAGATCTTCTTCTTGAGTCGAAACCGTCCGTTTCATTCTCAGTTCCCATGATCTGTTTCAAAAGTTGCCCATCGAAGAACTCGCTAAGAACTTCTCGATTCTGTAAGTATGTACTCTATTGATGTTTCAATCACTCGGTTTTTGAATTTTTCTAAATTTTCTGCAGTTGTTGATGAGTATTTGGCCAAAAGCATACAATAGTTATGAGATCTGTAATATGGATTGTTTTCATATTCTATTTCTTGTATATGATATGATCTTTGACTGTTACAAGTTTGGGTCTAAACATTTGAAAGATTCAATGTTGCTGTGTAAAATTACTACAATAAAAATTCAAGATGAGATGGGAAAGTAAATGACCATTACAGGTAATATTAGTTTAAAAACGTTGTTCGTTAATATTATCTTACTCTTATTTGAGAAGTAGTGGATGTTAAACGAGCTTGTGTCTCAGTGGGGGGGGGGGGGGNGGGGGGGGGGGGGGGGGGGGGGGGGGGGGGGGGGGGGGGGGGGGGGGGGGGGGGGGGGGGGGGGGGGGGGGGGGGGGGGGGGGGGGGGGGGGGGGGGGGGGGGGGGGGGGGGGGGGGGGGGGGGGGGGGGGGGGGGGGGGGGGGGGGGGGGGGGGGGGGGGGGGGGGGGGGGGGGGGGGGGGGGGGGGGGGGGGGGGGGGGGGGGGGGGGGGGGGGGGGGGGGGGGGGGGGGGGGGGGGGGGGGGGGGGGGGGGGGGGGGGGGGGGGGGGGGGGGGGGGGGGGGGGGGGGGGGGGGGGGGGGGGGGGGGGGGGGGGGGGGGGGGGGGGGGGGGGGGGGGGGGGGGGGGGGGGGGGGGGGGGGGGGGGGGGGGGGGGGGGGGGGGGGGGGGGGGGGGGGGGGGGGGGGGGGGGGGGGGGGGGGGGGGGGGGGGGGGGGGGGGGGGGGGGGGGGGGGGGGGGGGGGGGGGGGGGGGGGGGGGGGGGGTTTGGGGGGTATGAAAAAAACCAAAAAAACTTTTGTTGAGGTATATTTGTTTGGTGGATGATGATGAGATCAACAGAGATTGTAGCTGTTATGTGAAGTTTGATATGAGGGCTAAAACTCTGACTTATTTTAGCACTTGGCTTGAATGAGTTTGGGATTAGTAATAGCTTTTAGGGCAAAGGATACCCATTTGGGTAATATAAGCAAATTTCATGCTTGTTCATGTAATCTTTTATGATTGAAGCAAAATTCACCACAAGACAAGAAGGGATGCAATCCAAGTACACACAACGTATATATGGATCAAAACAATGAAAATGTCTGTCTATACAATGCTTTTAGCAATCTTCTAGAGAATCTGGTTATACTGATTACTGACAACTTTGGAAATATATAAAAATATGCGAGGAGAAAAATGTATGTTTTTGCTTGATCAACAGCAACTCCTCCTTGAATGATCATCCCAGACACATCACTCAACCCTTTCGTTCTTTTAACCATGTAAGAGACTCCAAAATTAACGTTGGCATCAATAAAACCTCAAAAATGAAAGAAAAGAGCAAGGCCACATGTCGTGAATCACCTTATAGTGGAACAACAAATAGGTAATTGTCTTTTTGGCTCTTGTGCACATTCAAGACTGCACACAATTAGGGAAACTCCTGTCCCTCTGTGGATTATCAGCTGTCAAGAATTTCACAAGGGAAGTATCCATGACAAAAAGGCCTGTTAACTTATTTCTCTTACTGAGGAAAAAAGCACCACCACCTCCTCAACATAATGTAGCATGAATTTACTACAAAGTTCTTCCATTTTCAAGTTCAAGAAACAGGTGAAAGTGCATTAAATCCGACGAGAAGATGTCATTTGCACTCGTGGCAATAGAGCTTGAAAAATTAGCAAGCTTTGGAGAGGACATAGGGACGCTAGCTGAGGAAATGATCGGGCTGACCTGGACTAACCATCAATGAACACCTGGCAGAGATGCCTTGCTCTTCAGCTTCTCCAACAGTACAAGAGAAAGTGTGTTCCTCAAAAGGAGTTATTTGAGAAAGCTAATATCCTCAAGCTACCCATGAAAGAGATAGACTCGGAGTACCAAGGTTAAAAGGAGAGAACAACCAACTTGGGTTGCAGGGAAGAACCTAAGGGAGCCGGGAGCCACGGAGAGCTCGGTAGTAAGTGAAGGCAAACGACTTTAAGATTATGCAATGTGGATAGCTTGACTCATCATATAGCCAAAATATGAGACAGGCTCATGGGGTGCATAGTGTGAATCACAATCACGTTTTTTTTCACCAGCACACTGCTGGGAAGTGTGCTCAACTCAGCCCAATGAGAGTACAGTTCAAAACTTCAAAACAATGAGAATACAGTGAACACTTTTCATCCCATTATTCTACGTCAGCGCGATCAACGTGGAAGGATAAGCTTGACTTAGCCAATCTTTCCTCTATCACTAGATCACATGAAATTCTCATTTTGCACCCAATCTTTCTTTCTTCACTTATCTCTAGCATTAATTGACTTGTGACTATCTATTTCCTATGGACTCATAATTCCTTAGTCTCATTCACCAATAGGAAGCAGGGTAAATTACTATAACTATTGTACAATTTGCTGATATGGTAGTTTTGAAACTGTTACAAATACTAGAATAGTGTGGTATTTATATCAGGAGAGTGCTGCAGATAAATTTCAGGGACTCCCAGCGTCCCGTTTTGTTGTGTAGCAAGAAATTTTCAGATGCAACTAATTTCTGTTGAGTTGTCCATATGACAAAAGAGTTTGAAAGGATTGTTTGATGCAAGTAGTCTTTTGGTGTTTTTGATATTACTACTCCATGAAATGTTCATTATGATGACCTGGAAATGGGATATGAATGGTGCTGTAGTCCTAAATAGTTGAAACATATATGAGTAGGATTTTTTGTTTTTTTGAATGTCAGAAATATATAAACATACAATAAAAGTTGTAGGTAGATTTCTTTGAAATTGGAATAGGAGCACACAATTCCTTTATTCAATTCCCAAAATTGGAAGTTTCCACAGATATTTAGATGCTTCTATATGCTTTTTGAGCCATGGTACTGTTACCACAATGTTGCTGGCAAATATAACTAGTCCTTATCCTTTCAGGACAGATATGCTTTCCGGACCTAGAGCTAGAAATGCCTTATTTTGTTTCATTCCCGTTCTTTATTTCCTTCTTATCTAATCCAAAGGAGACTTCTCATATCTATCTAGAACTCAAATAAATATGCTTGGATTGCCATTTGTTGACTTGCTCATAATCACGTCTTGTTAATCTGTCTCCAGTTGTTTCATATATGTAGCTAACTAGCTCCCATCATGTGGTTGTTGCAGGGTTTATTAGTTACTTCACTACTGCTAGTTTTGTGCACTAATGCATTAGAAAACTGGATAATCTGTCTGTTGTGTGAGCTCAACAGGACTATAAAAAGAGTGGATCTAAATATCTGGATATATTTTTAGGCATCAAGAAGACGCTTGAGGATGGAATCTAACTTTGCACACCAATTGTAAATTCCTGGAAATAATATGGTGTTTAGAAGAATTGCAGAATTTATTTCTGCTGCAACAGGTCGTTTGTCAGCCCCAAAGTCTTCCGCTGTTCCTTATACATCATCTGGACTGTCACCTCTGGCGGGTTCAGTTCAGGGTTCTGGTTTTGCAAGCTCTGGGCAGAAGAATAATTTGAGACACTTCTCATCCCTTCAAGATTTCTCTTCATACCGCCAACCTGATCCAGAAGAAGGCGATCTTAACTCTGGAATAGAGAGGATATTAGCCCTCCCAAAAAAGCCTCATTTGTTAGCTAGAGAAAATGGTGGGTCAAGTTTTTCCAAGGAGAAGGCATTACCAGCAATCTCTTTTGTGCGAAAGAGATGGGTGCGAGTGATCATGTTTCTCTTATGCCTACTGTTGTTTGCTTTCTTCATCTATATGTTACAGTTTCTCTATTCTAATTTGTCGCAAGGAACATCCAAGTTCTATGTTGTACTCGATAGTGGTAGTACTGGAACCCGGGTTTATGTATATCAAGCATTTCTTAATCACAAGAACGATGGTAGTCTCCCTTTTTTGTTGAGATCACAACCAGAAGGATTTCAGAGAAAACCGGGTCCACAGAGTGGACGTGCGTACAACCGCATGGAGACTGAGCCTGGTTTTGACAAATTAGTGCATAATTTATCTGGCTTGCGGGGTGCAATAAAACCACTTCTTCGATGGGCAGAGAAGCAAATTCCCAAACATGCATATAAATCTACTTACCTCTTCCTTTATGCTACAGCTGGTGTTCGCAGGCTGCCTAGTTCAGACTCAGAATGGATTCTTAACAATGCTTGGTCCATTCTAAAAACTTCACCTTTTCAGTGCCAGAGAGAGTGGGTTAAGATTATTAGTGGTGTGGACGAAGCATATTTTGGATGGATAGCTTTAAATTATCACAAGGGTGTTCTGGGGGTTGCACCCAAAAAAGAAACATTTGGTGCGCTTGACTTGGGTGGCTCTTCATTGCAGGTTACTTTTGAGAGCAAGGACCATGTCCATAATGAAACTACCTTAAAGCTGAGCATTGGTCCTGTTAACCACCGTCTCAGTGCCTACTCTATGTCGGGCTATGGCCTGAATGATGCTTTTGACAAGTCTGTGGTTCATCTTCTCAAAAAACTACCTCAAGTTACAACTGCAGATCTAGTGAATGGAAACATTGAAATTAAGCACCCTTGCTTGCACTCTGGCTACAAAGCAGAATACATCTGTTCTCAGTGTGCTTCTGTCAATCAAGAAGGTGGGAGTCCGATTGGCGGAAAAAATTTGGGTAGAGGAGGAAAACCTGGAATTCCCCTTCAACTTATTGGTGCTCCAAAGTGGGACGAATGCAGTGCACTTGCAAAAGTGGCTGTCAACTTGTCTGAATGGTCAAATCTAAGGCCAGTAATTGACTGTGAACTGCAACCTTGTGCTCTTCCAGCTAATCTGCCTCGTCCTTATGGTCAGTTCTATGCGATGTCTGGCTTTTATGTGGTATATCGTTTTTTTAACCTGTCTTTTGATGCTGCACTTGACGATGTGTTAGAGAAAGGTCAGGAATTCTGTGAAAAAACTTGGGACATTGCGAAGTACAGTGTTGCACCCCAGCCTTTTATAGAACAGTATTGCTTCAGAGCACCGTACATCGTGATCCTCTTAAGAGAAGGATTGCACATTACAGATAGCCATTTCACTATTGGTTCTGGAAGTATTACTTGGACACTCGGGGTTGCTCTGTTGGAAGCTGGGAAAGGATTTTCCACCAGAACGGAGTTTCACAATTATCCAATACTCTGGATGAAGATAAAACCATATATTCTTTTTGCCATTTTGTTTGTTTCATTGTTTTTACTACTTTGTGCATTCTCATGGGATGGCAATTGGATGCCAAGATTTTTCACCAGATCATATCTTCCCCTTTCTAGGCATAACAGTGCCTCCACATCTGTTCTCAATATACCCAATCCTTTCCGTTTTCAGCGCTGGAGTCCTATCAATTCAGGTGAACACCTCTACAAGACCTGTGACTTCTGCAAACTTTTGCTATACTTTGTGGAATGTTTACTGCTGCATATTTGCCAATTATTTTCTTGGAAAGGAAAAATATTGTGTCCTAATTCCAAGACTAGATCTTTCTATGGGGTAAGATCGTATAACCAAATTAAGTGCCATCCATTTAAAGGCCATACTTGGATGTCTAAATTCTTTTGGATGCAGCTTTCTCTTTATTAAGAGAGAGAGTTTGTTTCAGGATAGGATATTGACATGTTCACCTCAAACAGACAAGCAGTAGTCAATCAAGTTGATGTCTCACATGTTTGGGAGAAAAGTTTGGAGAAAAGAAAACTTCAAAAACAGCTGAATTGCTTGATATCTTAAATATATGATCCTTGCCATGTTTATTTGACTAATGGACAACTTTTCTTATAATCTTCGAGAGGTTGAGAAGCTCTGCCATAAGCTGCTTCCTGGTGATCAGAACTATGACTACAATTGTGTTTTCTGCTATTTTTTGTTGCAAATGTTTATTTATATGACCATTTAGGCTTTGTCAATTACGGTTTTTCAGGGGATGGACGAGTTAAGATGCCACTGAGTCCAATTGCGAGTGCCCAACATAGACCATTTGGGATGGGACATGGTTTCGGTGGCAGCAGTATCCAGCTCACTGAATCTTCCTTATTCCCGTCATCTAGCAGTGTTGCACATAGCTATTCTTCAGGTAGCTTGGGGCAGATGCAATGTGACACTAGTAGCATGGGTTCCTTCTGGTCCCCTCACAGAAGTCAGATGCAGCTTCAGAGCAGGAGATCACAATCTCGGGAAGACCTTAGTTCGTCACTGTCTGAGGCACACCTGGTTAAGGTTTAAAGCATCTCCAATTTTGTAACCACCACCTGTCTGATTTGGCTTGCCCGAAAAAAATTTAAGGGAGAGCTGTCACCGAATGCAGTCTCTTCGTCCCTTTCACAAGGGCACATTTGTTGGACAACTCGCTTTAAGTGGTTGGAAAGATGAAGTCAGCACAGTTGGCCAGTGAAGAGGAATCCTGATGCGGGGGGTTGGAGAAATAATCTGAGATGACAGTGGTAGATGGTGTAGGTTTCAGTGCCAACATCATACTGCAATGAGCCTGTTGACAGTTCTGGCTTCTTATAAGTTTTAGAACTTGGTAAATGAACACGGAACTTGATTCGATTTGGCCATTTAACCCATCAGCATGCTTCATCAGAGGAGATCCTTCGTGGGAATCTCATTGACAACACCAGGACCTTTATGGATAAAGTCGTAACGTCCAGCTAACTCCCGCGCTCCAGCTAACTCCCACCCCTCACCCCTTTCCCAAAAGAGGACTCAAGGAAGCTTTGTACTACTAAAAGTGCAAGTGTTACTTATCCTGTAGGTTGACTCCGTCTTCGCCAGTTATGCTCCTTGAGAAATTTTGTTCTAATTTCTTTGGATAAGTGGCATTAACTTTCCTTTAGAGATTTTGTTCTACTGGTTGGCTTTCTTTTTGTACCAAATAGAAGGAATGCTTTCGGCTCAGTAGATTTACAGTTGAGAAGTTGGATCTTAATCATGTAATTTTTCAAACATTTCTCCAAATATGATATCCTAAGGCCCAATCTCTCTCTCTCTCTCCTTGATCGGGATTCCCTTAGCATTGGCCATGTAGACATGAACTTCTATGCCCATTGTTCCTGAACGTCCAGTAAATTTGTAGCGCAGTTTAAAAGTTCTGGAGAATTACTCATTTGAGCTAGGAAAACTACCTTTCGCAAGTGGTCAGGCAGAACATTCTAATTGTGATTGGCTGATTATTTTTCAGAACAGAGCAGAAGCTGGATTTTAAATGCCAGTGATTGTTTGAAAATGAAATTTTGCATCATCCCATACAGAGCAGCAGATTGCTAAGCTATTGTTCACATTATAACACGTTGAATTCTCGCATTTTTACTCAAATGATTTGTCTTTTTGATACTTATACCTATCTGTATAGTGATTTTGAACTTATTTCACAATGTGCTGATGTTTTATACAAAAGTATTGATTTGACCCACAATTCTCAAGTCTTGTATTAAATGCATGTTTGACAAACACGCCTTTACGTCGAAAGTGCAGGTAAACCCGCATTTTCACATAGGGAATGGTAGAATCAGAAATAAGTAAGGTGTTACCGTATTTGGGGAATAAAGTCAAAAGGTTGCAGTTATGTAGAAATTGATCCGTCTCCATGGCATGAAACAGAAAACTACTCAATTGTGATGGAGGAAATAATGTGGATGCATAATTTGCAACTCGAGATTCAACAAAGCAGGCAAGTACAACCAATTGAATGATCAAATCTATTCTCAGGCATCCTATAGTCAGAAGTTTCAGATCAGTCTGCGAGTGAACCGGTCAGGACAAAATTTTAGACCATATGAGCTATGCGCTTGATAGAAAATTGCAAGCCAGCTAGGAAAAGCGCTTGTTGGCAGCTGAAATCAAGCTAACAAGAAAGTATATCCCCACAAGGTATAAGAAAGTAAGAAGTACTCCTCTGTCTAAAGAACAAACTATAGCTCAACTTGGTGGGACTGAGAATCATCATTCCTCAGCGAGAAGAGCCAATGAAAGAATTGTAACAACTTACTCGTTGCAGGCTTGGGCTCAGGTAGTTCCAACTTTACATTACAGACTGTGTTATAGTCGTGCTTCAAATGAGGAGCGACTATTCTTTCCTGGACAAAAAGAAAATGAAAATGTTTCAACAAAAGCCACCATTTCAAAAAAAAAAAGAGTGGTTTCTAAAGTTTCAGATTGGAAGAAGTTGATACCTTGAAAACTTCAAATGGACAGAAATCAGAATTATCACAACCCTATTCATAAAAAAAAAAAAAGAGGACATCAAAAACATGTGATGTACAAGGTTGAGATATACGTAAGAAACAGAAAAGTGTATGGAGATCTTAAGAGAACGAGCCAAGTTTTGAATCGATGTGTTTGTAATTTAACATTATTCGAGTTTTAGACATCAAAGACATCATGTACTTTATAGGGGCTGTAATTTATAGCATTTTCGCATAAAATAAAAAAATATCAAAATCAATAGGGGGCAAGCACCAAAACATTTGAAAGCTAAGAAATGAAGTTATGGATCAAAAATACTAATGGATAACCAAAAGTAGAACAGAACGTTAAAGAGAATTCAGGTCATCTAGCACAAAGCCTACCGGCATTGGAATGGGATGCTCGTTGTGCAGAACTTGAACAAAGTATTTGCTAGATTTGTTAGCTGGACAGTTGTACAGAACCAACATGTTATTCCCAGCAAAAGGTGCCACGATGCTGCCCCTCCAGTTTCTTCTCTGAGGAGGTTTTGAAGGGAGTTGCAAGGGTTGTTCTCTTTGTATCAGTTCAAACTCTGAAGGACTCAACAAATAACACCAAGTAAGAGGTAATATAGGGCATAATCCACAGGGACAGCAGAAAACCATTTTGTCTCATATATGTATTTGACAGCAGAAATGCATACATGATCAAATATGCATCGCCTATGTACCACTACCCTACCCTACCCAAATAAGTGGATTCAGGGTGGAAGCCCAGCCACACAAATATCTAACAGCAAAAACACTCACCAGGTCCTTCAAGAAAGAGGCCGAGCAAACATGAGAAAGGAACGAGCGTCTCTGCATGAGCAAAACGCATTCTTGCTTTTTCATAACTCCCAGGCGCATGTTCATCTAAAGGAAGAAAGTAAAAAGAATAATATAAATGATTAATAAAAAAAATGTATCAAGTTTGGTATTTTGCCAATTAATCTCTTAGGGAGATCTTCTATCTCACACGGACATTGATTCACTAAACTAATCTAAAGAATATTTGGATTTTCCTTACTTTGACTTAAGAGTGGAGTCAATATGGATCATACAAATCATCTGTAAAAATCTAAAAATGCATACAAATACATTTACATATATTCGAGAGTAAAGTGTTCAGAATATTGACGACATTTGGAGACGTTTAATTAGTGATAAATCTTCTAGTTTGGCAGTAACAATTCATATTTATGTTAAAGTAAACAGTTTAGTGTGTTATGATCATCAATATTACGAAGCCAATGTTTAAGTCTCTCTCTGTGTATGTGTCCGTTTACATTTGAATAGAAAGGCTGTAATAATGTCTTGTAAGATAATACAGTGGACAAAGAAACTTCTCAGGGAATAGAAAGAAATCTCAATCAATCTATCAATGATGTTCCTTTAGTCACTGTTTCCCATTAAAGTTTCAACCCTCGACGAAAATTTCTGCGAAGTGTGCTTCAAGAAAAAGGACAAAGCATGCAAATATCTAAGAAATCATATCAATTAGATTTACCTTCCTTAGCCTTAATAGCTTGCTCCATGGACTGCACAACATCTTCAAGCAGTGGCACTCCTATTCGGTAGTTTAATGAATTACCATAACCTTTCAGTATGAACAACTCCACATCATCTGCCCACTCCAACAAAGCAACCTAAAAATGTGCGTATGCTGTCAGTCAACAAGCATAAAGAATCCAGGAAATATAGTATGCTCTTTCAATTATCACAGCAAACTATAATGATACTAGACATGGGCATAATTTGCAAAACAACAGGCAAAGAGCAGATAATCACGCATATACACAAGGAATAAAAACAAGAGGGATAATATCCCATGCACTTACGAATGGCTTATTATCCAATTCATAAGCACATGGGATAATAAGACATGATGAGTTAACCTACCCAGTAAAAAATCATAAAGAGTTGCCAAGCACTGAACTAACTTACCTCAGAATGGCTGAACAAAGCGCAAGCTTGATCAGTTATGTTCAACAAGGATGCTTCCTGCCAGAAATACATATGGACGATTACCAAAAGAGACAATTATAATCAGTTCAGAGAAGCATGGTTAGTACTCATAGGAATATACCAATGGGCCTTTAGTCCAATGGTACTCCTTACCTTGTGAAAGTTTTGTCTTTCTAAGGTCAAGGGTTCAAATCTCCCCCTCCCCCTCACAAAAAAAAAAAAAGGTAGTACTCATAGGAATACTGAATAGAATGCAAGGGCAGAGTAGTGACCTGTTTGCATAAAAACCAGAGGGAAGACGTATCCTGTCTTGTAAAATTTAGCCCATACCGTGCCATTAATGCTCTTGTAATCTCATCTAATATCGGTTCTTTAAGCTTAGCAACAGCAGGCTCTTGACTTTTCCTAAAAGCCTGCATCCAACGAGAAAAGATATAGCAACTGTGTTTAAACACTTGCAAATAAACACCACAAGAAAGATTGAGCATTTGAGTTCCGTCACTGACGTAAAGTAAGAGCTCAACCTTACTTCACTTTTACTTCATGTTTCCTTAAATCATTTCCTTTGAGAGTTTTGTTTGCTTCACTTTTACTCACCTTGAGACACACAAATTTGACCTCACTCACATTATTTGGTATGATATTGAACGTAAGTAAAACATAAGACACAAATTTGGTTTAACTAGTGTCCCAACTTGAAAGAGGTGACAACAGTGGCAAAGCCACAATATGAATATTGTGGATCTTCTTCTTTTATGCCAATTTTTTGTACCATAATTTTTTAAAATTTGTTACATTTGCCCTCCCCCCCNTTTTGCTTCTACCATTAACATCTGAAACTGATTCAAAAACATTCAAAAAATGTAAATATAGGCTCTCTCTTTTTTCATTAATTCTGCATGTAACCAATTCTATTTTGTATCCTAAAAAATTTAAGAATTTTTATTTTATACCTTTAATGATTAAATATTTCACATTTTAATATCAACATATTAAAAATATTACAATGTGACCCTTCCAATAGTTTATGTTATTCATTCAATGATCCATTAACGTGTCCATTGTTATGATATTGAGGTACAATATTAGAAATCTCATTTTTTAACGTATGAAGTGGAAAAACTTAAATCCTTTGGGGTCAATAGTGAGATTCCCCCAAAAATTTAAACTCCAGCAAGCTTTTACATGTGAGGGAAAAAATCTGCCGTTTTACTGCTTTTCTACTTATCCTTCGACAGTTACGGAAACAAATCTCATAAACCATCATTTTATGCTCAATTCATTTCCCCCCCCCCCCCCCCCCCAAAAAAAAAAAAAAAAACCAAAATTTTCGAAACAATTGTGTATTTAGTCCTATTTTTTATTCAAATTTTGTTTAGGGTCAATGAAAACTAATTTTCTTGCTTCATATATTAATTTAGTCTTGAATGTTAATATATTTTTTTGTATTAGCTGGTGAATTTTTTCTAGTTACATTTTTTCTCCTGGGCAAATTCCTAGCTCCGCCCCCTGGGTTACAAATATTAAGAATCATCATGTTGCAAAGGACATAAGGAAGATGTCTTCGTGTATTATTATCATTTCCATCAACAATGATGTCCATTAAAGTATATGTAATAACACAATAAACCATACCTATAAGTGAAATTCAAAAGAATAGAATGTTTCAAAGGAATAAGAAGAATAATGAGTTCACTTGTCTAAAATTCCAATAATGGTTGCATCACCCACTCGCTTCTAATACTTTTTAGTGTTGCCGTGCAACTCATACAACTATTTCTTCATGACATGGCCAGTGATGATCAACTAATTCAACCTTCTGCACATTATACCTAGACTAATATGAATGTCTATTATTGGATTTCTATGGTCAGAATACCACAAGGATCAAATTCCAAGAAAAACTTAAATGCAGTATTGTAAACCATCACATGGATGATATCCTCTACCACACTACCAAATAATGCTATCAAACCCATACTGAATCAGAAAGCTCAAAACTATGCTGTCTTATTAGATTATTGCCAGTATCAACTACAGCCACTAACAACACTTTTTTGGGGGAAAAAGTTTAAAAGAAAGAACACTCCCTAAACCAGCTTCCAGAGATTCTGACGACTCAAAACAATATTTTAAAGCAACTTTAACTACATACTACATAAGTAAATGCAAGCTTGTCCATGTGGGTCGGTGTGGGTGCTAAGAAAAGGTTCTGCAAATGTACCTTGTAGTTTTGGCAACAATCATGAAATCTCAGCATTATATCACTTGCACGGCTTTCAGTTGTAACTGCAAAGGCTCGATGACGCCCTGGCCCAAGATTTCCTCTCCCACTAAACTGCCCCATGCCAAATGCCACGGCACTAGCTGATGTCCTAGGGACCTATCCCATTATTAGGCAAAGGTTATTATAAAAGTAATGAATCCTAACAATAGAGGAAAATAATTGTAAAAACAATATTAGAGTCACGGTGGTAAGGACACTTCCACCTATGTGGAAACCTTGACCAAAAGGGCATTTATAGTGATACATTCCGGCCGATACCCAAATGAGAAGTTAAATACCCAAAATGAAAACAAGAAAAACACCTCAACCATATAAGTGTCATTATTAAAATAACATCTCAAGTTAAGGTTCTTCATCTAAGTAAGTAAAAATCAATAGTCAATAAACAAATAAATTTGGTAAACCTGGGTGGCTTTTATTGGATATACATCCGGGTGGTAATCTTCATTAAACAATTCTGGAAATCTTTCTCTGATTCTGATCCCAAGATTATAAAGCTCAGATTCTCCTTCAGTAGTCAATTCTCCACCTTTGAGCTTCCCTCTCCAAGGAGATTTCCAATTCCATAACCAGGCAGGAACTTTCTGCAAAGACAATTTCTGTTCTTTTCCATCTTGTAGAATGACCTTCAAGCGAGCCTCCAAAGCTTCTAATTCTCTAATTTTTTTCTTGGTAGGTGCACGAGTTCCATGCCTTGCCTAAGATACCAAAATGTGTGGTTATTAAGGCATAAACTCTCAATCATATCACTCACTATAACATGACAATACTAGCTGAAATCAGCATGAATAACCAACTCAACACTTTCTGATGACTACATCAACAATGAAGTTCGATGAAAGCATATATTATAAAACCCTTCCTATTAAGCGGCTAGAAGACATGAAAGTGACACAAATATATCAGTTTGATAAAATTCATTATATTGTGGGAAATGAAATCTCATACTAAATCAATTCATGAAAGCTATGACTATCGCTAATAGTGTTCAATTCTCTTAGATACGCGCACACTCTAAACAAATGCCATAGCATAGAAATTGGCAATATCGATTCAGAGATTGTAAGAGAGATTACCAAAATATTTAAATGGATAGGAGTACATTGATCTGGAATCTTGGAAGGCACAATAAAATTGCCAGAAATATCTTTCACTGCATCATATCTGCAAAAATCAAATACATAAACAAGCAATCAGTTAAATAAAACTCCCTTAAAAGCAATGTGAACAAAGCGTGCTTTTTCTTCAAGAAATACGCCCAGCCAAAAGTGAGAAAAACTGGTAATTCAGTAAATTTTGAGCTCGCAATAGCCCTGTAAAAATGAATAATACGAATTGGAGAGAGAGAGAGAGAGAGAGAGAGATTCCAACACTTATTAGGAACCAAATAAAACTTGTAAATCTTGTCCTGGCGTTTTTTGACGTAAAATAATCAAATATATAACATGAAGGGCAGGTAAATAATAAATAAATACAGATTTCTGCACACAAACACACACATTCCTCAATTCATATTACGATCGAGCTCTGAAATTACTGTAAATGTCCAATTGTAACTGTTGAGTCGTTTAATAATCGAAGAAATCGGACATTTCAATAGATATTTATCAATATTCTAGAAAAAAAGAGCTTTGGCGCTTGTAATAAGAGAATAACCACTGAAACGAAGGGAGTTAGGAGAGAGAAACCTTGAAACAGTTGAGAGATGTTGTCGAACGTCGAATGCTTCTTCTTCAGCGAGTGAAGGATTCAATAGACATAACAACAACAAAAACAGCTGCATAAAAGCAGTCATGGCTTCCTTGCACAATCTCTTCGTGTCTCTGGAACGCTCTAGTGGAAGAAAATATCGAAAAAGTGAGGGAGGGGCGAATTTTTTTGTTGGCTTTGATGCTGTTTGTTTCCTCAAGAAAGCTACGAGCTTATCACTCGCGTTCTTATGCGCAAGAATGACGTCTTTACTGCTTTCTATTTTAAACATTTTTAAAAAAAAAAATAGAGAATTTTCACAATAATTTTGTACCTAAAAACATTCTAATACTAAAAATTGAGCATTGATTATGTCATATTTATATTTNAAAAAAAAAATAGAGAATTTTCACAATAATTTTGTACCTAAAAACATTCTAATACTAAAAATTGAGCATTGATTATGTCATATTTATATTTTAAATAATACATTTTTTTATTTTTTAAATATATAATTTAAAATTAAAGTGAATAGAGAGAAGATAAGAAAGATATAAATTAATGGAGCTATCAAGTATTGGAAGCCTGACAAATATAATGATGTTTTTGAGTGAGAAAAAAAATTAAGAATAATTTTATACCATTTGATTAAATTAAATGAAGATTGGATTAATATTTCTTAACAGTCAATGCACTTTTATAAATTGACTAGTTATTGTCTGTGCTTGAAGACACAAAGTAATAAAAACTGGTAAACAATAAACATATTTGTATTTATGTCCAGAATCAAACCACAAACATAAAAAAAATATAAATGAATTTAAGAATCGGTTTGCAGTGGGGGTGAGAGGTGGTGGGCGGCAATGGTGGTGGTAGGAAACGGTGATGGTTGTGGTGGGTGGCAATGACCGTAGTGGTGATGGTGGTGGCGGTAGCGATGGCGGCGGTGGTGGCGATGGTAATGAGGGTGGCGATGGCGGTGGCGGTGGCGACAACTATAGCGGCAACGATGACGGTGGTGGTGGTGGTAGGGGTGACGGTGGCGGTGGGGGCGACGACGATGGTGATGGTGGTGGTGGCGGCGACGACAATGGTGGTGGTGGTGGTTGTAGAGGTAGTGGTGGGGTGGTTTCAATCACTATTTTTAAAAAAAAGTATTTATGAGAAATAATTTCTAAAAGTATTTTAAAAAAATCATTCCAAACACATCCTTAAGGGTCTATTTTTTCTATTATTTTAGGATGCTAATATTAACTGTTAGATTAATTTTAAAGTAAAATTTAAAACGATCTCAACCGCGAATAGTAAAAGTCATTTTGTTTATCTTTTGAGATTTGAATTATAAACTATTTTATTTATAAATTAATAATTTAACATTCCATCTTTAGATATATTTTTCATAAAAAGTTATAGTATGAACGATGTCTTATAACTATAGTATTTGATGATGCACAAAATTGTCTTGTGTAAGACCAACAGTCAATGATATTAGCAGGTGTGATTAATGAGCAATTAATTAGCAATCAATGACAATCAATGGATAAAAATAGTAAATAAGCAATCAACACAGAGATTTATAGTGGTTCAGTCTGGGTGACCTACATCCACTCTCGAGAATGGCGACAGCGGCCTGGGGCATTTTATTAATGAACAATGTCACTGGGAGAGTAACTCCGGTGTATTACAGTGCTTTGGAGAGAGAGAGAGCAGTGTGTGTAGGAAGGTCTAGTGTGTGTAGGGCTTTCCAGGTTATGAAAGCATGCCCTCTATATGGAGATGCCTTACATTATATAGGTGTGATGAGGCGGTGACGTGAGGAGGAAGACTTCTTCTGTTTTAGTAAGTATAGCTATGGTAAGAGATCTCTGTGCCTATCCTAGTGTTTTCTCCCTCGTGCTCTTATTTCTTCGGAGGAGAGTCTTGAACTGAACTGAGCTTGTACTTGACTTTGGGCTTGGACCTGGAGTGATCCTGGACTTTCATTGGAACAACGAAGCAAAGAGGAGCAGAGAGAAGCAGGCGCCCAAGGGTCCTATGGGCAGCGCCCTGGCCTTTTCGTTATTCTGTTTTGGGCATTGGGTGCTCTGGATCTCCTTTGATGGGTTAACCCATCTGATTGGGCTTTCCTCTTGGACTTTCTTGGTTTATTTGAATTGAGCCTAGCCCAGTAAATTCGGGCTCATCATTTGTCCCCCATGCCTCGAGCCTCTAATTTTTTCGCAAGGCAGGGGTTGTGGGCATGTGCCTCGTGTTTATTGAGTCGAGATTTACCTTGCTCTGCTGACATCTTTTTGTCTTCGAGGACTTGCTCTCAGGGACTCGCTGAACTTCCCGATATCGAAATTGTTTTTTTTTTTACTGCTTCTCTATAAATAGAGATCATTGTTCCTCCTTCTTCATCCTTTCCTCACTTCTCATTTCTAGGGCTTCTCCCAAAAATTTCCTTTGATCTTCTAGAAGCTATTTGAGCAAGCTTCCTCAAGAAGCTTAGGTGAAACTTCCCCTAGAAGCCTCATTCTCTATTTAAGGCCTCAAAGAGCTATTGTTCATTCATTCTCTCTTGTTTCTATCTCCTTTTCCATTTCTCTCTCTAAACAACATGAAGACAAGGAGCTCGAAGGGTGGAGAAGACTTCAACAATGAAGGTAGCACCCACGGAGAGGCTAGCCCGGACGGCACCCAAGGGGCCTTTCCAAGCAGCGATGTAGGGAAAACGATGCAGGCACCCATCCAGGCCCAGGAGGGCGGCACCCAAGCTTCGGGTGGAGTCCTTTATAGTGCAGGCAGTGGAGTCGAAGTGCTTAAGCAAAGCAAGAGAAGAGCAGGGGCCATGGGCGGTGCCAGGGGTTTGGGCAACACCCCTTCGTGCTTCGGACGCTTGGGTCTCCCTCTTGGCGCTGGTTTTGGTATGGCCTTGACAGTTGGTGAGCGACCCTTCGAAACTATTAGTGCGAGATTTGGCACGAGCAAAGAGGCTTCAATTAATCCTTTTAGTGCATCGAGAGGGACCTCAGACACAGGTGGGCAGGGAAGTGAATCTTCAAAGGAGACAAAGGGTGCTCGTCATAGGCTGGGCGGCGCCACAGGCTCCTCAGGCGACGCCCATGGTGTGCTGGGCGGTGCCCTAGGCTCTACAGTAGGCACCCCAAGCGTAGTGTAGTCCGCCCTTCGCAAGTCCAGAAAGCAATCGATCACTGATCTACATGGGACTAGCTCTCAAGGTATGTTGCAGTATTCTTTTTACTCTTTCATTGTCACAATTATTTTCCTGAGCTACGCCCTGAACTTGCTTTTGCAGATATTCATCCAAGCGAGAGGGAGACTTCTCGGGACTCTGACGGAGGTCCAAATGCTGGAGGAAGTGATGGTTCCAAAGTAGCTTCTATACTTAGCTTGCTTGACCATGATAAAGATATTGTCGAAATAGTTTCATCATATCGTATTCCATCCTGCGTGACCTATCGTCGCGTTGAGGCCGATGAGTTTGCATGTTGTGATTCTTTGGGTGAGATTGTCGTTTACGAGGGCATGTTGGAGGTGGGCCTTCGATTCCCTATCCCCGGACCTATATGTCGGGTTCTCGGGCTCTTGTCTCTAGTTCCAGGGAGACTGGCTCCTGATGGTTGGAGGGTGATTTCAGCGTTCTTTGCCTTGTGGCAGTTGGTGCATGACGCTACCGTCCCTCCACCGTTTGAGGAGTTTTTGGCTACATATACACTGGCGAAAAATCCTACTCCTCACCGGGGGTGGTATCGCTTCACCCCAAGATCAGGTAAGTTTATCGGTGGGCTTATGTCCAACCTTCATAAATGGAAAAAAAAGTTCTTCTTTGTCGGAGGTGAGTGGGCCTCTGAGTCCGACCGTGACCTTGTGCCCACACGATGGGATACAGTCCCGAAGACAAAGCAAGGTAAGAAATTTTTGCCCTTAATTTGTGTCTCCATCCTCATGTATTTATTCTTATGGTACGATTGTCTTCTAGTAGCTGCACCGACTCTAACTCCGATCCAAGAGAGGCTGCTCGAGATGGTTTGCAACAACCCGACCAAGGATTTTTTTGAGATTATGCTGGCGTCTGGCACCTCTATAGCTTCTTCCAGGCTGAGAAAGAAAGGTATTTGATCTTTTCTCTTTTCATTTTGTAGTCTTCTTAAAGACTCAATGTGTCAGGCTTTTTGAATTGTGCTGGCTCTGCAGGTCCCCCCATTGATAGGTCGATGGTGGGGGCAGTTCTTACTTCTAGGGTGGCATCCTCCCTTCCTTCTTTTTCCAAGAGGGCGAAGTCTAGTACTCCCAGCACTTCTCAATCGGGGTCTATCGGTCAAGCTAATCTCACAAAGGCTGACCTTAGTGATGTTCCTCCTTCTTCTCTAGTTGATGTCTCCCCACCCCTGAGAGATTGTTCTAGTGCTGCTGCAGGTGTTGAGGCTCCGGCGCTACCTTTAGTTAGGACTGAGGACCAGCTAGGCGGTCCCACTTCGGGTGCTCCCCCATTGTCTATGCTACGGGACGTGAGGTTGGCAAGGGAGAGATTCTGTGATTTTGTGATCGGTGTCGAGGCCCAAGAGATCGTCTCCCGAGGTCTTGAGGGCATGATTAATGCCACTGTTGAGAATTTTGCTTTGGTATGTTTTATACCCCTGCTCCGCATCTAGCTTCCTTTCATATTCTAGCTTTATTTTATGACTTTCCTTGTACTCGTATCTCCGAATGCCTACAGGTGGCTGCTGCCTTGCCTGGCTTGTTTAATAACACCTTGCAGATCCGTGATGTGGTCGACAACTTGGCTAGGGAGAGGCGAGCAAGAGAGGTTGCTGAGAAGCAGCTTAGGCTTGAGTGGCAGGCACGAGAGGATGCCAAGAAGCAATTGAGGCTTGAGTGGTAGCTACGAGAGGGTGCTGTTGAGGAGTTGAAGCAAACGCATGAGAGGGCTGCTCAATTTGAGACTAACCTTCGTGCAGCACTTGAGAGAGCCACTAGGGCAGAGGCTCAAAGGGACGCTGTTGAGAGGGCCAAGGCCAGTGCTTTCATTGATAGCTATGAGGAGCTCAGGAGGAAAGCCTCAACAACATTCCCTTATTGCGATCTTTTTGACCTCAAGCCTCATGAGGCCCTTGAGTCTGATGATGAGGACTACGTGAGTGGAGGCAGTGAGAGTCACTAGGAGTGTGGTGCCTTTGCATTTTTTGTTCTGTTGATAGACTATGTCTATCCTTTTGTAAAGAGTTCATAGACTTGAACACAACTTTTGTAAAGGTCTACGATTTTTGAATGGAATACAACTTTTTAAAGAAAATATTGAGAAATTTTATTCCATAATTCAAAGTAAATATTTGAAAAAATGACTAACATAGAAAATTGACCAACAAGGTAACTAACCTACACAATGGACACCAACTCATGACTTACTGCCCCAACTATTGGTAGTATTTCTTTAGATGTTTTGCATTCCATGGGTGGCCCAGGACCTTTCCTTCAAAATTCTGGATTCTGTAGGTACCTGACCTTACTACCTCCATGACCGTGAATGGTCCTTCCCAGTTGGGTCCCAGTTTCCCTTCTCGGGAGTCCTTGGTAGATAATATGATCTTTTTTAGGACAAGGTCCCCAGGTAAGAAGGCTCGAGGCTTCACCCTCGAGATGTAGTATTTGGTTATGCGACGCTTGTACTCTGCGTTCCTGAGTATGACTATCTCTCTCTCCTCCTCTATCAAGTCGAGGTGGATGCGGAGGCCTTCTTCATTTTTAGTAGGGTCATGATTCTGCATCCTAAGGGAGTGTACCCCCGATTTCAACGGGTATCACTGCCTCTGTTCCATAGGCTAGGGAGAATGGGTTCTTGCCCGAAGGAGCCCTTGGTGTCGTTCGATAGACCCATAACACTCTTGGGAGTTCATCTACCTACTTCCCTTTTGCAGTTTCTAGTCTGGTTTTCAAGTTGCAGAATATGGTCTTGACAGTGACCTCTACTTGCCCATTTGCCTGTGGATGGGCGGGGCTAGAGTGGGGTTGTTTGATTTGCAGGTCTGCACAGAAAGTGGTGAGGAGTTTTGTAATACCCAATATAGGTATGTGTTGGATATTTTTTTTAATAAATAAATAAAAAATTGAGGAAGTTATTTAGGAAATTTAAAATTGGTTGTACGCTAATATGTTATGATTAAACTAAAATTCTAAGAAATTAGAGGGATTTAAGTGACATTAAAGGAAGATAATGATCGTGTCATATAAATAGATTGACTGCCCTAGTTGCCTCATATATTATTAGTATTTGGGCTGGAAGGAATAGGTGGCTGAGAGAAAAAAAAAAAAAAAAGAGAAAGCCAGAGAGAAAGTAGAAGGAAGAACAAAAAGAAAGAAAAAAAAAAGAGAAGTGGACTCATCAAAGGTATAAATTCATTAATTATTGGTAGGGTTGTAAGTTATTCAATTATATAGTATTAAGATTACCATAAATAGTGATAAGGAATACTATTATATATATATATGTGTGTGTGTGTGTGTGTGTTCATGGTGAAGGATAGTGAGGTATATATAAATGAGTTTTATTGGAAGCTATAAAGAATTAATTTAATATTTTTAAAGAATTGATTTTATATAGTATAGATTTATGATTTTTGAGGCCTTTAAAGAATTGATTTAATGTCTAACAAAGCAAAAGAAAACAAAGAAGGAAGAAACTAGAATGTTACAGACGGCTGGATCAAGGTTGAAGAAGATTAAGTTTTGGAAATTATGGAAACTCCCCCTTAGTTTTAAGTAATTTTATTTTGATCCCTATACTTTGATAAACTCAATTTTTGACTACTATGGAACTTGATAATTTATAAAACTGACCCAGTATGTTTGAAACAAATATGGTTATGTCAAAACAACCCCCGAGTCTTGAAAAATATATGAAATTTTGAAACGACCCCTAAAAATTTCGATTAAGTGTTTAAATATCAATAGTTACTCTAATAAATCAAATTGAGGTGGTATTATTGGAAAATGGGTCTCTAGAACCTTAAACACTATTCTGAAAAATTTATGGCAGACCCGAAAACAGAAAATTCATTTTTAAGGAAATTATACTTTGACCCCAAAAGTTTTAAAAATTATGATTTGACCTCAAAAATTTAGAAACTTTATTCCAAACTGTCCAGAATACTTTCATACGCTGTTACCTCATATTATAAAGGATATTTATATATAAAATATATATTAAGTATATATTAATGAGTGAAAAGTATAAAAATTAAATATAGGATCGCGAAATGATGAAGTAAGGAAAAAGGGATTGATTGTTATATGTTATTTTGGATTAGGTGGTGATTGTATTGAGGTTGGAAAGGAGTGCTTTGAATTAGATTTTGAAAATCAAGGTGAGTAGTTTATTACTTCTTTTGGGAGGATTTTCTATATTAAACTTGTGGGTGCGTGTGTGTGAATTTTTCATATATACGATATATGTTAATGTTTGGGGTTGCAATTATATATTTTTGCAATTGTGAATTGTTACACATGTGAATTTGAAAAACTTATGAGATAATTTTATATTATTGTTTAAATGATTTTGGTGATGAAAGAAAAATTTTGTGTGCAATGGGACTAAAATAACAGTTTTAGTGTGTGTGTTGAAATCTTGTTTTATAAGAAGGGGACTGAGTTACCAGGTCTAAATGGTAACGAGATTGTATACCGGCATGGTTAGTATAGGAATGTGCACATAGGGGCCAGTTATTAGGCTAGTGATAACAAAAGACGAGGCCAGTCATCAGGCTAGTGATGATAAAAGATGAGATCAGTTACCGGCTAGTGGTAACAAACATAATTTGACAAGTGTATTTGAGACTGAATGTGTGTGTGAGTGAGTGTTTTGAGCTATAAATGTCTTTTCTTTTATAAAGTTATTATGATCATGAGATCATTTTGTTTACATGGTTATGTGAAAAGGGATTAAGGTACAATTTATTGTATTTATGTATATAACAAAGTTTATTTCTGTGTATATGAAATGTGTGGTTTATTTTCAAACCTCATTAGAGGTGGTTGCTACTCACGGACCTTTGTGCTCATCCAAATATTTAACATTTTTCAGGTGAGGATCAGGAGGAGGAGTAAGTCCTCGGATAGATAAATGATTAGAAGAATCAAAGATTTATTTTATTGTAGATCTTCAGGAATAAATATTTTTTTATAGTTTTGAGACAAATATTCGATTGTTTTGAGAACAATGTTGTTTTTACTTAGAGTAGTGAACCTTATGAATTAATTATTGTTTTACATGAGTTTAGTAATAATGTCGGTGATGTTAGTTTATTTCTCTAGTATTCATTAGGTTGGTGAAAAAGATCACTGTATTATTTGTCTTCCGCTGTATTTTGCATTAATCATGCACAGGGATGATTGGTTAAGGCCTTGGTGGCCGGTCCGCTGCTCACCCTATGTGATCCGGGGTGGGGTGTGACAAGTTTGTTGTCAAACTGCTTGGCGTTTGTCACTTACAATGACATGCGGTATCNTTACTTCTTTTGGGAGGATTTTCTATATTAAACTTGTGGGTGCGTGTGTGTGAATTTTTCATATATATGATATATGTTAATGTTTGGGGTTGCAATTATATATTTTTGCAATTGTGAATTGTTACACATGTGAATTTGAAAAACTTATGAGATAATTTTATATTATTGTTTAAATGATTTTGGTGATGAAAGAAAAATTTTGTGTGCAATGGGACTAAAATAACAGTTTTAGTGTGTGTGTTGAAATCTTGTTTTATANCTGGCCTCGACTCACAGGGAAGAGACCTAAGATGTCGATCCCCCACATAGAGAAAGGCCATGGACTTTGGTTAATGATGAGCTCTTCGGGTGGTTGTCTAGGTACGGTTGCAAAACGTTGACACCTATCACTTNACTGAGTTACCAGGTCTAAATGGTAACGAGATTGTATACCGGCATGGTTAGTATAGGAATGTGCACATAGGGGCCAGTTATTAGGCTAGTGATAACAAAAGACGAGGCCAGTCATCAGGCTAGTGATGATAAAAGATGAGATNGCGTCTCGTATCATAGTAGGCCAATAATACCCTTGTCTGACTGCTTTATGGGCTAATGAACGCCCTTCTGAGTGATTCCCACATATCCCTTCATGGATCTCTCTCATGGCGTAGTCTGTCTCCTCTAGGGTGAGATAGCGGAGTAACAAGAGAGAATGACTTTTCTTGTAAAGTGTGTTTTGCAGCATAACATGCTTGGATGCTCTCATCCTCAACTTTCTAGCTTCCACTGGGTTGTTTGGGAAAGTGCCCTTGTGACACCCCAAAATTCTTGTGTCTGTAATTACCCGATTGATTACCTATCAACCCGTGAAATACCCGTAGATACCATGTAATTTGATACCACGTCGTTATGTCCTATTTATCGAGATCCATAATTTAACAAAATTTGGACAGAGTCTCCTTTGTACGTGGAGCTCTACCCAAAATGCAACCCGTACAATATTGACCACACCGGGTCTATCCATCCATTCACAATTGTATAGTATCGAATACTACCATAATCATCATCATTACGTACATTCATTCATAAAAGAACAAATGTCTCAAAAGAGTCTCTTATACATGTTTTTTAAATATAAACAAGTTTTTGTTACAAAAATTACACAAGGCCAAAAGTAATTATAAACAAGGGACTACGATGTCAAAATAAGAGCCACAGACCGGCTCTGTCATCAAAGCGGGCCCATGGCCTCCCCTTCGGTGGATGTCTATGCAATACCTGAAAAATGTTCCCATAAAGGGTGAGCCAATGCTCAATAGGGNATCAAAGCGGGCCCATGGCCTCGCCTTCGGTGGATGCCTATGCAATACCTGAAAAATGTTCCCATAAAAGGTGAGTCAACGCTCAATAGGGTAACTCCTATAGAGAATACCTCTCAACCTAAATGCATATAAAATGTCACATACAACAATCATTTTATGCAATCATTCAAATATGTCTATCATGAACAAATGTAATAAATTATGTCATGCCATGAGATGAGACTCACGAACACAATACCAACACCGAGCCCCATCTTGAGCTCCTACAACACATGCAATGTCATGCGTATATATCCGAACATTCCAAGTCCCGTCATTTGTGTTATGTACACTCAATGACTAATTAATTTATTTTCTTGTGTCTTTGTGGGGAGATGATTTATGGTATTACACAAATAGGACACCAACCATCAACGGATTCTCAGGACATCCCACCTGCAACTCTGTTTTGGCCATTACACTTTTCTGGAATTTCACCGTCGAAAAGTGTATAAACCAAGTAAGTGAGTCTTGCACCTGAGAGAGAATCTAGTCCTTCGTGCTATCTCCGACACGTTTATCCATTTAATTTTTCGTGTGACTTAGCTAGACCTTGGTGCGACTTTTCTGAGTCCACAATCAACCACCTATGTGGTGATTGATTTCATCCCATGCACACACTCTCACCCATGTCAATGCCCATGAATGTAATGTAACTCATGCATAATGACATTTTAATATGCAATTGCCTTTGGTACCATTTACAATGTCCAATACATAAAGAATACAATATAATGACATTTTCAACATGGCAACATGTTTATCAATTTTATAAACATAAGCACAACTCCACCACAATAATTATATGCTAAATAATTATTTAACATATATATTATTCCATAATCACATAACAAGCTAATAATTTCATTAAACTTGATATGCCATTTAAAACATAAAATAA
Source organism: Ilex paraguariensis (assembly GCA_963454935.2). Taxonomy (NCBI): domain Eukaryota; kingdom Viridiplantae; phylum Streptophyta; class Magnoliopsida; order Aquifoliales; family Aquifoliaceae; genus Ilex; species Ilex paraguariensis. The sequence goes on along the minus strand of CAUOFW020006169.1, from coordinate 525,624 downwards.
TGCTAATGTACAATTAACATGTTTTAAACCACTAACATTAACTTACACCAAGTTAATCATAATAAGATTTTTCTAATTATAAAGTTAATTATAAATTATATATTTGACCCACTAGTTATACTAGTCAAGATCTAACATGTGATATACACCCATAACCTACCCATTTCATATGTCATATTTTAGTTTAAAAGTAAATCTAAATAGGGAAAATCCTACCTCTCGTAGCGTGAGCCCACGTAATACAACTCCGAGGAAGCCCAATTTTACTTCCCAAACTTTAGGGCTAAATTATCGTCTTTGATATTTTTTCGGAGAAAAATATGATATTTGGTGTGGTTGCGTAGCTCTCGCTGAGTAGAGCAACTTTAATTCTTGGCCCGAAGCGATTAAACGAGTCAATCTTCGTAGATCTGAGAATGAAGAAAAAATAAAAAATAAAACAATACTCACATTTCTCTCTCTCACTCTCTCGGCAGCATACTGGAAGAAGAAAAGTGAAAGACTTTTGTCTTCCACTTATATATAGTATAACTTTATTTTTTTAGAAATTTATATTTTTGATCCATAATTTAACCATTAATTATTATTTTACCCCTTAAATTAAGATTTTTAATAATAATACTATTTTTTTACTGGGTTTTACAGCTCTCCTCTAGGTAAACTTGGATAGGAGTCATCCAATTGGACTCCGATGATGTACAGTGAACCTTGCCTTCCTCTAGCGTGGAGGTACTAGGCTCAAATTGATGACCTGTCAATGTTGGGCCCATAAGTATATTGGCAGAGGCAAATTTGGCGAGGGCGTCTGCAATGGCATTCTCCTATCGAGGTACATGGTTGATCTCAAAGTTGGCAAACTTCATGAGGAAGGCTTGGACCACCAAGAGATACTCCTGCATCCTTTCTTCATTGGCTTCAAAATCTCCCCTCACTTGGTTGACTATGAGTTGAGAGTCACTATGTGCCATAAGGTTGAGTGCTTCCATCTCCAAGGCTAACCTTAGGCCTGATATAAGAGTCTCATACTCTGCTTGATTATTTGATGTGGTGAAGTGTAGGTGCTTTATAAATTTTCTTGTTGTTTCTTAACCTATAAATATCACCTTTTAGCATGTATAGTATATGAATAAAGGGGAGTGTCACTCTCCTAGGGATGATGTCAAAAGAAAGGGCAACGGAATGGTGGATGAATGAGATTTCAAATGTGAGTATGTGTGAACAAAAGTGCTCTCCAAGCGCAAGGAGACTTTCGCGGATCGTGTTTTACTTGGTGGTATTCCAAGGTCGTTTCCA